>JAOXYB010015454.1:0-16156 GCA_028565635.1 Phoronis ovalis | reverse complement strand
TCTGAAGTGTTAGGTTGTGTCTGAAGTGTTAGGTTGTGTCTGAAGTGTTAGGTTGTGTCTGAAGTGTTAGGTTGTGTGTGAAGTGTTAGGTTGTGTGTGAAGTGTTAGGTTGTGTCTGAAGTGTTAGGTTGTGTGTGAAGTGTTAGGTTGTGTCTGAAGTGTTAGGTTGTGTCTGAAGTGATAGGTTGTGTCTGAAGTGTTAGGTTGTGTGCAGTGCATCCACTTTTCACACCAAAAGGCAATCATTTTAATCTCAGGACAGTCACTGTATTAATTCTAAAGAAATAATATGTATTTAAAATTAATATACAATTTTACCCCATCATGGTTGTTTAGTAATCCATTATCACATGCATATTAAAAAATACATCATCTAAGTATCATAAACTAGAGTAAGTTAAGGGCAGGAAGCTAGGGAGTAAGTAATAAGTAATCCTACCAAACAAGGGTCCAGACTTAACAATGTGCAGTGTATATCACTTGCATGCAGTTTTATAACAGCCAGTAAGAAACTAGATATTGACATCTCACTAACTTATGTTTATTTGATATACTATTTCAGTCTGGAACGTGTACTTTACGAGAAGCAATAATCATATCAAGTGTGTTGGGGAAAAATTCTATCCCCATGCTTCATTCAGCGGCAGCCATCTTAAAAATTGCAGAAATGGATTATACTGGAGCTAACAGTATTTTTTTAAAAACACTACTTGACAAGAAGTATGCTTTACCATACAGAGTTGTGGATGCAGTGGTTTTTCATTTTCTTAAGTATGTAATATTTTGTAGCATTACTAAATATTAATATATACTCAGGTATGCACAATATCATTGAAAGCTGGTTAATCATTTGAGATGTTTCTTAATATTGCAATCAAGAGTTTTTGTGATGTCATTACTTTCAGTGATTGTTGCATATTTTAATCATAATATTTGCACGATGAACACAATTTTCTCACATTTTTTTCCAGATTCGAGTCAGATAAAAGACATTTACCTGTATTATGGCACCAGAGTTTGTTAACATTTGTTCAAAGATACAAGGAAGATTTGTCTAGTGAACAGAAGGATACACTGATGGGACTTTTGCGAGCACATTTGCATCCTCAAATTACAGCAGAAGTTAGGCGGGAGTTAGTGAATTCAAAATGTAGGGATGTTGAGGTCTGGGAACCTAGCAGTATGGATTTTGATTAGACTGTTTCAATCATAACCACGGATTTTAGAAGCTGTGAATACAAATATTTCTTTAAAAATACTAGAGGACTATTTGTTTCTAGCATTGTGGGTAAAGAATTTGCTGCAAGCATAGAGTCTTGATGCGGAACATGTGTCATCTAAATTTTATATTAGATCCGTTTTTGCCCGGTAAGCAAAATATCAATAAAAATTTCATTTTTCCGGAATGTATTTTTAAAATATACCAAACTATAAAGTTGTTAAAGTCCCATGCAAAGTTAAACTACATGTTGTTTGTCTGAAAGAATCCATAGATCCTTCACTCCTGCAAAATGATGCCCTAGCCCTGTGATTAGTATCACCTTATTTAGTTATTTGTCATAAGATTATTTCACAAGGGCCATCACTTTTTTTTGTAATTAAACAAATGCTGTGTTGTTGTTAACTATGTGACTGTGTTATGTGTAATATACGTATTTATACATTCTTCATAACCTTCTACTTTTGGTAAAACTCCTGGGTTTTGGACTGGCAGGCTGGTTACCCCTTGATACCACGTCCGTTAGATAATATCTGCTATTATCGTTGCACACAATAAATTAACCAACTGCTGTCACCCTGAAAGATAATAAGAAACATGTGAAACCTCTTGGCGAGCTCAGATACTGGTATGGACATTTTGTTTTTCGGTCATGTGCAAATACTTTATAAAAATATGTTTAAAGATAAAATTGTGTTAATACATTACATTAATGCAGCACACAAGTCCAAATGTCTTTAGGTAAAAATAAACCAATAATAAATTACACTTTTGTGATGTGCTATATCTGTTGGTGGAGCTGTTGCCATATTTAACGTCATGGGTCAAGCCATATTAACTCCATCTGGGTCTATTTTGTATGTTCCACTTATTATGTGCCTATTTTAGATTTCCTGTACAACTGGCAGCAGGAACTATAAAGCAGACAAATATATGAAATGCATAAAAATATTTAAAAAATATTTTGCAAAAAATAAAATTATTCATGATCATGAATTGATTGCATTATATGTTAAAATTGTGAAAGCCGTATACTACATGTTTCCAAAAAAAAAGCCAAGACTGATCATTAGATTTTTTGTTCTAAACATAAATAGCATCATCAAATCAATTTTTTTTTTTTGCAACAGCCACGGGCTACAGTTTCAATGTCAACGTTTTGTACTGGATGCTCATTTAGATGATCATTATGGTGGCGTATGGATAGTTCAGAGTGTGCTACTGTTGCTTGCATTTTTACCTGTCTGTCTATTATATTTGTATTAATAAAAATTCATGAAACGAAATTGTAGCAGAAATTGAAGATCTAGATTTACATTGATAATGTGGTGCTTTAATTGTGGAATATTACAACTAAACCAAATAATACTGCATTATTGGTGGATATAACGCTAGACCTAGTAAGTGGCATTAGGTCACAATTGATGTAACCACAGTGGTGGCGCAAAGACTGGCCGTGCTGAAAGTAGTGCCAAAACCTTAAATTTATGATTTTTTTCCTCCTTGGCGAAAATTTGAATGGATTATTTGAGCTAGGGCAAAGCTATGAATTTTGTCAGTTGTGAGGTTGCATTTTTCTGGGGATAGTCTACATAGTGGAATAGCAAAAAATGTTGGTGGTCATGCCTGCATGAAAAATTACCTGGGAGTAGTATACATAATAATCTTCAGTTCTTAACAGGTAATTTACCTCGCGCAATGTTTGGGAATTTTTAAATGATTTAAGTTAAATGAAATTACTGTAGAAGTGGATGGGAAAATCAATTGTGTCCTTATACCAAGTAATAGCGATTTTGGAGGAGTGCATATCGCGGGTAGCCATTTCTTACAACTACCCATACATATGTTAATTTAGCTGTGTCAGCATCAATTCATGTCATGAATATGCATTACTTTATGTTCCAAGCCATGCTTTTAAACTACATCCAGTAAACACCACAATGCACAGAACATACGGGTCATATTATACTTTTGCTGGTAAATGAGTTGTAGTCAGGATTTTTGTAAATGCAAAGAATATTGTAAAATAGCTCCAGTACATGTATTTTGATTTCTCACACTGGAAATAATGCCCCATATTTTTTTGCGATGGAAAAAAATTGCTTTCAGTGCTGTAACAATTCTTCACGAAATGTTTTTGTCGGGACTTCAATTACCATGCCCATAACTATAATAGTCTTCGAGATATAGCTTACATTTGATGACAATTGGAAAATATATCTTATGAGCCGGTCATGTTACCACCATAGTTTGTGTAAACAAGTAGCAAATTTTAAATGATGGTTTAGAAAAATAGTCTCGCGAGACGGAATTGAACCGCCGACCTAAGGATTCCTATTAGAAATTTGATAAGCTCCCTCTACAGTCCTCCGCTCTACCAGCTGAGCTATCGCGAGCTGATGAACAAAACGAGAAAAAAGTAGTTGACTTTAGCGTCAGATTTAGTTTTATTGTCGCATATCACATATATATTATCTTTCAATAAGGACTTCAAATTAGTGATAGAAATAAATGGTTGAAAATGAAGAAAACAGAGAAGATCCGATTGATCACAGTGTGGTGTTCCGTGGCGGTATTTTTTGCACAACTAACTTTGTTGTACTATAGCAGTTACTGTAGTTACCCATAGCTTGCTGCACTTTTTGTTTCTGCTGAGAAAAAAAGTAGAGATGTTGAGGCCCCTCAGACCGTATTATATGTAGTATGAATGTTTTTATTAGACTGTTTCAACAAAAAATATATTTTAATAGAGAACTAATGCAGCACCTGTTACAGAGAATTTGCCAGGAGATTTGAATGATGGAAATCATGCTTCAGTACAGTTTACACGAAGATGGAAAATGTAAACAATACTACAAGTACAATATTTTCCACTTTTCTGGATGTTTTTCTTACCAGGAAAAGTTAAAATATATTTACGCCTTTATGTTCCAATTGATGAAGTTTCATTGACAATTCGTTATACAAGATGCATGTCTGCAGCAGCCAATTTGCAGAATAATGACCTATAATAGTTAACATCATCATTTTTATTGCAAAATGTTTTCTTGTAATTAAACAAATGCTGTGCTGTTGCTAACTATATCTGTGTTATTTGTAATATGCACATTTATCCACCCTGCATAGTTTGCTACTTTAGTGAAGACTCCTGGTTTGTTAGGACTCGCACATCCGTCACCCCACGATACAACGCCTGTGAGGTAATATCTGCCATTATCATTGCACACAAATGGACCACCACTATCACCCTGAAAGATAAAGAACTTAATCATCCACAATAGGCAGAAGACGACTATTTGCAGAACAGAAAATCAAATGGACTCCGGCCACATTTACTCAAGAAGTAAGGAATGTACATGCATCAACTACTTTTATAAGATTTACGGAAATTTTGAGAAAATTCATTACAATAGCGAATTCATCTCTTTTCATACTTGAATTACCCTTTAAAAATAATATTTTATTGGTATATCTTCATAACTGGAACATATGTTAAATGCCATCAACCAACAGAATTCGTGAAAGTAAAATACTAGTATGCTTTCGTGTTCGCGGAACATGCAGCATGTAAATCCCTGGACTCAAACTTACCTGGCAAGCATCTACTCTACCAGAAGGCATACCAGCGCAAAACATATTGTGAAGGATACGGCCATTATAATGGCTGGTGTCATTACAAGTCTTAGTATTAATAATAGGAAGATAGGCTTGCTTTAGCTGCCCTTCACCTCCAGTGCCTTAACAAAAAAAATAATAAATCAAAATATCTGTACATGTTGGATTAACTATTCTTAAAGCATACTTTGCTCAATTATATAGTCGTGTGCCAGTCGTATGGACTGAGAATAAAAGATTCCATGTCATTTTGGTACACATACTTTTACTACTGCATTTACTTTTTACAGATCTGTTAAAAAACTTCTGTTAGTAACGTAGTGACACATTGTTTTCTGTTTTACAGAGAAATCAAATCAGTTTTATGCAAACAGTGCTGCGCATATACCTCTTGTTTCACCAAAACCAGTAACATAACAATATTTTCCGGATGAAAAACTCGTCGTCACGTTTGGCAAGCAAGCTAATCTCACTTTTGCATTTAACTTAGCTGGTTTGGCTAACTTTACTAGTGCGATATCATTTTCATTTGTCAAGGGATTGTACTCCTTATGGACAATCACCATTTCAGCATCAAAAGTTTGTTCCACGGGAGAGCTGTCATCTCGTAGATGCTTTCCTAAGTGAATGGACCAACGCCAAGGTGCGGTATATTTTCTAAAATAAAATGCGTTGGACTTGTTAAATCAGTCTAAAACCAATATCATTCTAATTTAAATGCAGTACCTGCTATTAAATGCAAAGCAAAGTTTAAGGCTTGCCATCTACTCAAATGTGTACGAAATTTGTACACCTTCAATAAATTAAACTGAATATGGTTAATGTTATTTTGTCCGTGTTAACAATTCATAGAAATTTAAATGGACATGACCAGTTTAATGACAGATATTTCAGGCTTTGAAAAAAAATTAATTAGTAATACACAAAATAGATGAATTTTGTCATGACACGTCTAATCTTCTTTATAATATATCCCTGAACATGATGTCAATTAAGTTGGTTCCTTTCTTTTTTCTTATTGAATAAGGAAAAGGAAAATGTTTCCTTTTTCCTTATTCGATGAGGATTTAGGAAAGAAAAATTATCCTCATTCGAGTCATGAGACCTCAATGTCGAGTCGGAATCATTTCCGAATAATATTAGTTTTTCCTTATTCGATTTTGAAACGAAAAAGGAAACATTTCCTTTTTCCCTTTTGGAAGCATTCCTTATTCGGTTCGAAATCAAATTAAAGAAAAGGGAAATGCTTCCCTTTTCCTTATTTGAATTAATATCGATTAAGGAAAAAGGAAACCGGATCAATATCCAATAAGGAAAAAGAAATGTTTCCCTTTTCCTTATTCGGTTCAAAGAATAAAGAAAAAGGAAATGACTGTTTCCTTTTTCGGTTCAAAGAATACAGAAAAAAGGAAATTATTCCTTATTATTCCTCGAATGAGAGTTTTTTTAATCTTTTTTAAATCCTCAATTAAATAAGGAAAAAAGAAATAGACCCTTTTTCCTTATTGAATAAGTAAAAAGGAAATATTTCCTTTTACCTTATTCAATATCAACTTAATTGACATCTGAACAAGTTATGTTGTAATACCAGGTATTTGTATAGCTGCGGGCAGCTAGTCAATGTATGATGGAACAAATATAATGAGAGGCGTGTCTGTGTAGAATTTCCATACATTGATCACGAAAGTACATACCCTAGAAAACAGTGCGTTGCTGTCACTATCCACTGTGGATGTACCAGCGTTGCCCCACACACATGGCCAAACGTTGGCCAATTTAGCCTTAATGTGGCCAGCCATGGCCAGCTTCCAGGGAAAGCAAGTGTTCCGTTGACAATTCTTAAACGAGCGTTTCTGGGTTTGATTACTTGAATTCCACATCCGTCAGGTACTACAATAAAGTGTACTGGCCATTTAGTTATACATGTATCATATATGTACAATAATGCACTTTTAATTTCTGATAAAAACTATACTGCAAGCATAATTTTAAATTGTTGTTGGAGAAACTGAATTAGGTGAAGATAATTATTTCGTTCATTAATGACTCATGGTCTGTTCAATGCAGTGTAGAATATATTTTGAGGCAGTACTACGAAATTACTTACTTAGAGATATGTGACCGATCTAACGAGTTTAGCCCAAGTTTACTGTAAATTGAATGCTCGTATTTTATGATGTATATTTCAATTAGAACCGATTCATTTCTCTCATGTTCACTTATATAATTTTTGAATATGTATAGCAGATAATTAATCACGACAATTTAACTGTTATTCGAAATAGAATAATCTAATATTTATTAAATCAGAGTCTGAAAAACAATAAGCTGAAGTGATCGGAAGTTTAATTTAGTTTGTTCAAATATTTATTAAAATAGCCGATTTCGATGTTTGTTATCAGAATTTCCAGTCTTCCTCATAAACCACCAAATACTTCTCTTTATTGTTACATCAATAGTCTATAAAAAAATAACATTAGACAAGCTAAAGCTGGTCTCGGTGGGTACTGGCATGCGCAGCCATGTTTTGCTCAATCCAATCTATGTAATCGACAACATTTGTATAAACGCCTGGTCTATTCCTTATAGCACACCCATCGCCCCAAGAAACCACGCCTGTCAAGACGTATTGTCCGTGTTCTTTACACACAAATGGTCCGCCACTATCCCCCTGAAAAAAGGGGGGAAATAATATAGTATGGTGAATTATGAAAAAGGAATAACCTTGCATACCCAATTTATATGTGTGATAGGTACAACAACTCGACATGTGACACATTTTGTTTCGAGACTTAAATTTTCGCCACGCATCAACAAAAAATCCATAAATGTAAATGTATTGAGGTATTAAATTGAAATTGCTAACTATTGAAAACAGATACTTGTTATGTACCCAGTGTTACAAACATCCGTAACTGGTGCTACATGTTCGTTTTTATGTCTTTCTAATAAAATTACGTGTGTTCGTTAAAGACTGGATGCACAAAACTGTGTAAAAATGTCATGTGTCTTAAAAATTTAATTTAGGGTAAACTTTCGCACCCCTTTCGCAGCTTCGGTGATAATTATTATATTCTCCTTATGGTTGCATTACCTGACAAGCGTCTATTCTTCCAGATGGTACACCAGCACAGAACATATGGTCTAATATTCTACCGTTATAATAGTTGGTGCTATTACACAATTTATTGTTGTATATGGAGATGAATGCTTGTTTCAATTGATAATCTCCTCCAGTTCCTGAAATGTAAGTACAAATTAGTACAGTTAACATACTTATAGGTACAGTCGCAGCAAAGATTTTTGGACCGGATTTTTTTTGGCAGTGCGATATATACACACACACGCACACGCACACACATATATACATGGATTTTACTGTCAACATATGATGACTGTATTTGCACTGCAAACATAAGTTACATTATTTACAGTTTCTTCCATAACCATTATCTATTGTGAATCTGGCGCGCTGCGTCCTGATGCCGAGTCAAGCAAACATTTTAGCATCTCAAGATTGCTTGCACTTACCTCTTGTTTCTCCAAAACCCGTGACATAGCAATATTCACCGACCCTTGGCTTTGTTGTTTTACGAGGCAAACACACGGGGAAGACTCTAGCATTAAGTTTAGCGGGTTCTTTTAGCTTTATCAACGCAATGTCATTTTTTGAGGTAAAAAAGTCGTAATTTTTGTGGACTATGACTAATTCTGGTTCTAGAATCTGTTCTTTTGGAGTTGTGGTGTCTTTTAAAGTTTTTCCAAGGTGTACCGTCCAGCGCCATGGATGAATATATTTACTGCAATTAAGAAATGAGTTGTGTAATTTACGTCCTAATAGCACATTGGATTCAATCATTCGTTCATGAAAGCTTATATTCAAAATAATCTGTTTATGTAGTTTTCAGTTTTCAATTGTCAATAACGCATTTGTTTATATTTTGAAACATTTAAATTTTTAATTTGAACTAAGATTTTCTGATTTTGATTAAGATGATGAATAGACTATATCGTATCAGTAAATTTTACCCGTTAAAACAATGAGTAGCCGTCAACACCCAATATTTATCAATTAAAGTGGCACCACAATTGTGCCCCCTGTTGGGTATATTTAATCTTAATGTTGCCATCCATGGCCAGCTGCCCGAAGTAGCTACATTACCGCTAACGATTCGCAACCTTGAGGAGATTGGAGGGATTATAGATGTTCCACATTGTTCAGGAGCTGTAAAGAATTAAAATGAGATACTTTTAGTTTCGTAACTTTTGCACTGTAAAATATAATTTTAACCAAAAAACAGAATGTTTTAGCATTAATTTAAAAAAGCTGATGGCATCCGCGCAATCATTTCCTGCTGTGTACTAAAGAACCTTGAATCTAGTGTAAAAAAGTAGATATACTTTTAAAGACTTCAATATACATCGATTTCAATTCCTCGCGCAGTAAGTTTGAACTTCGTCCATGTACGAGTATTCATAAGATATATGGAAACAGCTATAAATTTAAAGAGATATAAAATACATTTCAATAAAGAAGTCGCTTAATGTGATAACTGAAGAACCCTACGTTTACAAACGCCATCGGTCTCATCACTGTTGTCAATGCAATCCGATTTACCATCACATATTTTATGGATAGGTATACATTTTCTGCTTGTTTTACAAATAAAATCACTTGGTTGACAAGGTATTTCTGTAGCAGTTGCCCGAGTGGTTGTAGGCAGGGTTGTCATAGTTGTAAGGACGGTAGTAGGCTCTGTTGTTGTTTCTTAAAGTAAAAGTTTAAAGCTATTTTTAAATTTATCTGGTGACCTCTATTAAAGTTGTAAGCGGAATTAATTGAAGATAGAGAGCATTAAGAATGCATCAGCGTAATTGTCAAATTGTCACACACAATACCGCGGACCATTCGAAACTTAGGATTAAATAGTAGATACATAAATATATTTATATAGTCCAATATTCTTAAAATGTTCGCTTTGGATTTACAATAAAACTGGAATTAAATCGATACAAAATATATTAATATTACAATAAGAGTAAATTTGTAAAAACAATAAAGTAGAACTAGATTGTGTTGTGCTGTGTTACACCGCGACACCAAGTATATGGCCTCCAACACACAGTTTAATCATTTTTGATCCAAGTTTTATGGAAATCGGTCCTGTATTTTCAGAGTTTGGTGTAAAAAATGAACTTAGGTCATGCGATGTGCACTTACCAACGTCATACTTGGGATTTTAGAAACCGGTGTAATGGCAACATAGCTTTGTCTTTAAGTTAGATGTGATGAACTGAACAGAATTCGATAACTTAGTGGTATGTCTATAGTTTCGGCGCGCCAATGTAGAAAACCCTTTTTCTAAAAGTTTTTACGTTGTTCTAAGAAATAACAAGTATTTTTACACATGACAAGTCTTACTAGCTATACCCTTGAAAATCAACGGCTAAGGATACACTTATTCGATCTATTTTAAAAGTGTGTAAATGCCATCTAGAATAACGGTTCTGCAGGCGTATTATTTTTGTAATGATTACTTTAATTTTTTACGCTGCAAGTAAGTATTTTTTTAAACAGGCTATAGGCCCCTCCAGTGCACCGATTGGCAAGTTCTTACGGAGCGTCACTTACCAAATGAATAATTAATACATACTACAGTGACGCAAGAATCGGAGTCGACTTACCACACACTTTTTCATCTCGTCCATTATTGCATTCGGGTGATCCGTCACACACCCATGATAACGGTATACATCCCCAACCATGCTTTTCCATACACCAGAATTGATCAGGTCTGCAAGGGTTTTTCGTAGTTGCTGGTAAAGTTGCTGTAGTTGTAGTCGGTGTTCTGGTTGTAATAACTTGTTTTGAGATTGTTCCTTAAAGATTTGTAATATATAAAAATTCTAATATAACATTATATACAGTAGTAAGAATTTTCTACTTCATAAATATAACTACTACCGCGATGAAAATGTTTTGATTGACTTTGATAGTAAGTTGAATTGTTGTCAAAGAAAATGTTTACGAATGGCAGCAATGTTCCCGTCAATAACAGAACAACAGCTTTTATCTGAAAGTGTCCACGATTGTTAAATCACGTGACATTAATATGACAAGAAGAACGTCTCGTAGACAGGTACATGTAGCTGCAGCCTAGCATTAGTTATGTTCAATGGACCACTCCTGTAGCAAATAAAAGGGCTGCTCAGCAATGCATTTAAAGACCCTATAACCAGTGTCTGACATACCACAAACAGGTTTATCGTGTCCATTAGCACTGTTGGTAAAATCATCGCATACCCACACTATTGTTATACATGAGACGCCAGATTCTGCCACAAGTGATTAGACTTGAGAGTGACTTAGTTGTAGGAACATATTTTGACATGGTTGTAGAAACCAATTGTTACAAATTACAGCAGCTTTATTAAATTTTGACCGTCACAAATGTTTATTTCAAAAAGTTTTTGATATGTAACTGTTGCTCTTTTTGGTATTTCTTTAGCTAAGCATTTGGTTAGTAATGATACTGAATCAAAGACTGAAGTGTGTATGTGTGTATTTACATTTAGAACATGCAGTTGTGGCTGAATTTAGACTTACCACACACTTTTTCATCTCGTCCATTATTACATTCGGGTGATCCGTCACACACCCATGATAACGGTATGCATCCTCCACCATGCTTTCCCATACACCAGAATTGATCAGGTCTGCAAGGGTTTTTCGTAGTTGCTGGTAAAGTTGCTGTAGTTGTAGTCGGTGTTCTGGTTGTAATAACTTGTTTTGAGATTGTTCCTTAAAGATTTGTAATATATAAAAATTCTAATATAACATTATATACAGTAGTTAGAATTTTCTACTTCATAAATATAACTGTAACCGCGATGAAAACGTTTTGATTGACTTTGATAGTAAGTTGAATTGCTGTCAAAGAAAATGTTTACGAATGACAGCAATATTCCCGCCAATAAAAGAACAACAGCTTTTATCTGAAAGTGTCCACGATTGTTAAATCACGTGACATTAATATGTCAAGAAGAACGTCTCGTAGATAGGTACATGTAGATGCAGCCTAGCATTAATTATGTTCAATGTATCAGTCTGAATAAATCCATCCGTTAAGTGTTCCGTACCTTCTCAACTAACGTCTGTGCTTAACCATGTCAAATTTTGTTTTACACCTTCAATTTAACAAGAGCGAAATAATTACGTCATTAATCTTTTGCCGACCGAGATAAACCTTTCTGTCCTTTCTCTCTGCGTGATCCATCGTCGCCTAGGTACCGCCGGGAGCTTGCTTTTTGTTAAGCAGACAATAGATAAACTCTGGCAGCACAGAATGTTTGTGATCGACCCCCTATCAGCTTAGTCCACTGTTATACCTATTCTTGTAAGCTGCAATTTGATTAGTGTCAAGACTTTCGTGACACTTTATATAGAAATAAAGGGATTATCGCTCTTTTGCTTTTCAAGATAATAGACAAAAATTGACTGTGGTTAGCCCAGACGTTAGTTGAGAGGGTACGGAACACTAACGGATGGATTTATTCAGACTGATGTTAATGTTGCTCTTTTTGGTCTTTCTTTAGCTAAGCATGCATTAGGTTAGTAATGATACTAAATCAAATACTGAAGTGTGTGTTTACATTTAGAACATGCAGTTGTGGCTGATTTTAGACTTACCACACACTTTTTCATCTCGTCCATTATTACATTCGGGTGATCCGTCACAAACCCATGATAACGGTATGCATCCTCCACCATGCTTTCCCATACACCAGAATTGATCAGGTCTGCAAGGGTTTTTCTTAGTTGCTGGTAAAGTTGTTGTCCTCGTAGTTGGTAGCCTGGTTGTAGTAACTTGCTTTGAGAGTGTTCCTTAGAAATTTGTAATAAATGAAATGAACCATATTAGATTCCATTTCTAGTATAATATTATTTACAGTAACAAAGATTTTCTACTTCATAAATATAACTGTTACTGATGAAAACGTTTTGATTGATTTTGACAGTTGCTTTCAAAATAAATCATGTGATATTAATATGACAGGAAACGTCTTGTAGATAGGAACATGTAAAGGCAGTCTAGCAAGAATTACGTTCCTGTAGCAAATAACAGGGCTGCTCAGCAACGCAGTTAATGACACTAACCGGTGTCTGATATACCACAAACAGTTTTATCGCGTCCATTAGCACAGTCGGCAGAAACTTCGCATACCCACACTACTGGTATACATGAGACGCCATATTCTGCCATAATTGATTAGACTTGAAGGCGAATGTTTCTAGTTGGAGTAGCTTGCTTTGAAAGAGTTCCTTAAGAATTTGGAATAAATGAAACCTGTCGTGGTTGTTGAAAGGAATTGTTACAAATTACAACCAGCTTTATTAAATTTTATTTGTCAAAAAAGATTATTTCAAAAAGTTTTTAACATTTTAGTGTTGTCTGTCTTTAACTAAGGATTTGGTGTTTATCATCTGAATTATCTAGCAATGATACTGAAGCAAAGACTGAAGTAAGTGCGTATGTGTTAGTTTTATTTTATTTAGAACATGGGATTGTAGGTTATTTTTGCAAGCAAACATACCACAGACAATTTCATCGCGTCCATTAGCACAGTCAGACACGCCGTCACATGTCCATGTAGAAGGGATACAAGTATATCCAGATTCTGCCATACACCAAAACTCACCGACGTTGCAAGGGGTTTTCTTAACTGTCGAGTGAGGCAATGTTGTAGTTGTTTTGCGAGTTGATTTGTCTAAAAATAGTGTTAAAATGTTCCATCTCAATGACATCAATGATAGATAATTATTGATATTGCGAATTAAAATTCGTTTGTTACAATGCACACTTAAATATAACTCACGTATAACAATACTTAGTATAGCTTCGTCGGATTAACATTACGTGTATATTAATAATTGTTTGAGCTTTCCCACTTCATCCTTTATATACAATAAGTCCGTTTTACAAAAAACTGTCTTAATATTAGTTTTGAGCTGATTATCTTGACATGAAATAACCTACACTTTATGTTTTTACTCACCACACAATTCAGTTGTTTCATCACTACCACCTTCGCAATCATAATTTCCGTCACATAGCCATGTTACAGGAATACAACGCTTGCTAATTGGGCATTGAAATGCCAAGCAACTAATAGTGGTTAAGATTGTTGCAGTTGTTGATACAGTGGCGGTAGTCGTTGGCGTAGTGGTAGTAGTTCTTTGCACAGTGGTGGTAGTTGGTGGTGTAGTGGTGGTAGTAATCGGTATAGTTGTAGTAGTTGGTTGTGTAGTGGTGGTAGTTTGTGATGTATGGGTGCTAGTTGCTGGTGTAGAGGTGGCAGTTATTGGTGTAATGGTGGTAGTTGTCATGGAACTACTCCTTAATGCTTTCGTTGTTTTAGTGCTTGTGTTACATCCAGCTTCATCAGAATTGTCAGCCTTACAATCTATGATGCCATCGCATCGAGAGTGCGAAGGAATACATGAACCACCAAAACATTGAAACTGATCTTTCAGGCAAGTTGGCTTACTGGTTGTTAGTGTGATACTAGGTGTTGGCGCAGTTGTCTCGGTATTTACGATTGTTAATGGTGAAGGAGTGTTTGTTGTAACTTGAGGAACAGTTTTGATTGATGTTGGTCTACATAGACCGCAAGTAAAACGACAAGCTTTAATCACGTTGATATTAGTTATGCAATCAGATTTAAAAAGAATACACATTATATGCCAATCTTTACATACTGTTGACGTAGTTACATTAGTTGTTGGCGCAGTCCTATCAGTAGTGGATATCGTGGGGAGAGTCTTTAATGTTACGGTAGTTGTAGGTATGGTGGTGGTAATTGTCGGCATAACTCTTGTACTTGTTGGTGCAGTAGTGGTAGTTGCTCGAGATTTCATACTAACTAAAGTAAAACTGGTGGTTGAGGACATGTTAGGGATTTTTGACATAATACTAGTTGTTAGTACATTAGAGTTTGTGGTACTGTTAAAGAACGTTCCTGCAGTATTTTGCTTTGTAGTACCAGTTGTGTGGTTAGTAGAGAAGTCATGACAAAACCCGCAAGATTTAGGACACAGTTGCTTCATTCGAGACTCTGTGCTGCACAATCCCTGCATTGCATGTCGAGAACAAGAAGCATATGTATCCAGACACGGAGGTGTTGTTGGATTAGTAGCGGTAGTCCTTGTAGATGGAGTTTCAGCACTAGTGGTAGTTGATGTTTTGGTATTCGCATGGCAAAACCCACAAGATTTCGGACAAACTTGCTTCATTTGTTCTTTAGTATGTGCTGAGTTACAATTTCCTTGAGCAGCATATTTTGAACAAGTAGCATACGAATCAAAACAAACAAGCACTGCAAAAAATATTAATAGTGGAATAACGGTGTACACATAGCGTGATTCTAATGTGACATTATTTAAAGAATAACATATTGAGGGTTTACATTTATGTTGACTAAATGTTTGCACATTAACATGTGACTGATATTCGTAGAGCATTTACATAGTTCATCTTGAATCGTCGCATGCAATATACATACTATTACATCCAATTTCATCTGAATTATCAGCCACGCAATCAATGGTGCCATCACATCGCCATTGCCTAGGAATACACAAGCCATGATTACAACGGAATTGACCTGTTTCACAGCTTGTTATTGCAGCAGTAGTAGCAGTTGTAGCTGGTATCGTCCTTGTAGATTCTGAAACAAAAATAAAGGGAAGCAGGTCCAGTTTTTAATTCTAAAAACAGATTCACAATTATGCAGTTCAATCATTCACTCTTTATAAATAACAAATACCTCTGTATATCTGTATAACGCCTGCCGTGCAATGAAAAAACATCGTTTGAAATTTTGCTAAAATCTACGCAAGAGGTAAAATATGTTGTACAATAATTTAATACATTTTCAGGCTGTGACAATATCAACTCAAATTTAGAATTTCCCTTTTTTTATGCCCATCACTATGTAATAGTGAACAGGCATATAGTCGTACCGCAGGCGGCGTCGTCGTCGGCGGCGTCGGCGTCGGCGTATGTACCCTTTTGTTTGTGTTGCTCTAACGGCTTCAGTTTTTGTCAGATAATCTTCGTATTTTTTACAGGGTAAGTACAGGTCAAAGCGCAGGTCTGATGTAATTTTGACCTCGATTAATTTCAAGATGGCCGACTGGCGGCCATGTTTGTACCCGAGAGTGCACCTCACTATCTGCTTAATGCGGGAAAGGCGAAGCGTTGACTTGACGATTCGAAGGTGGATTCACGTAGGCCATGGGTTGGTGGGTGTTGTGGGCCG
>JAOXYB010015443.1:0-13029 GCA_028565635.1 Phoronis ovalis | reverse complement strand
TAACTCAAACTATTATTTGTTTGTCCTTGAAGAAAGCATTTATGATATTTTAATCGAAGGAGGTGCAAAACATTGTTTTTTGTTGGTGCTACATTTTCCACTTGAGGGAGCTACAGTCAGACCCTTTCAATACTGTACTGGTACCAGGAGGGAATTTCTTAGATCACAGAACATAAGATTTTTTTTTGGTTTTGGCTCAGCATGCAAAGGATGCGTTTTGTGAATGAATCGCGTCATTGTTCATTCACAGAATGTGGCATGCTGAGATTGTTTGGGTCTGAGACTGGTGGCTCCAACAAGTACATGCAAATAGTCTATTAACGACTTCATTTTTAAAAGACAATCACGCAAAAGAATGACCGACTCAGCCTATCATTTACCTTAATGAAACTTTCCGTTTCAACCTGCATATCTCTGGTAGCTGAAATGTACAGTTTGATAACACAGCTTGTAGTTATATCATCATCGCTGGGCAAACCCTGGCCAACACTGTCAGCAACTGCAGTCCAGTCATCTGTTAAAATAAATGCAAAACGTGATATACCATGTCCCTCTGCAAATAAGAGGCTAACCATAATTTGTGCTTGTCTAATAACAATTAATCACACTGGTAAACTTGTCAAGTTTCATATCGACATCTTTACTGTTTTTCATTTCCCTACGGTATTCCACAATACCGTGCAACGCATAGAATCCCGCAGAAAACGTTCCACTTTTGCCGTGGAATTGTTTTTCGCAAAAATAGATTATTTAATCAAGATCAAACTCATCACAGCACTGCGGCTGTTTACAAGGAAATTTCCAAGATGGCGCTACAAGCACTTTCAAAACCTTCGAATACAATCGAACACACTTGAATACAATCGAACACACTTGAATGTGTGTGAAGGTTCTTGAGGTGGTTGTAGTGCTATCTTGAAGTTACCTCAGTATATAGTATATATATACCTCACTGTGTTGTGGTGAGTTTGATATTTTTATTAAATGAATGTTTTTGACCTAATTTCATATTTTTGTTAAAACTTCGAAAGATCACCTGTATAATATATGCAAAGCTGCGCAGAATGTGATATTTCTGTGACAAATGCAGAATTTGTTGCTTCTGTATGCAGAATAAGATCAATTGTTTCAAAGTTTTAGATTTTTCACATGGATTGTTTGTTATTTAACACGAACATTTATGATTTCCTACAATAACAGGAGCGACATTTAACTGACCACAGAATACCTCCAGTGTTCATCAAATTAGTTTTGATTTTAGGAGATTTTTTTCTCTAAACACATCAATAAATTGTTTTTTAAAGCTTTTGAAGCAACTCAGAATTTCAGCTTGAGCTTTTATTCAAGTTTAACTTACACACCTTTGAAAAATAGACCCAGACTTTACGTACTACTGTTTCAATGCTTGAACTTTACATTTTTACCGAGACATACCTTTATTAACATTAGTAAATGGTCCGTCCAATTCTACCATGGTATGAGCGAACTCTGGCCCACGGAAAGTTGGTTGATGAAGTTGAACACTGCTACCTAGTGACGGCTCGCTTTCTAAGGCCGCCCACCAGTGACCAGGATGACCAGTCCCTATGAATAGTTTTGCTCAGTAAGTATAAAGGTCAACAGTAAGTTATTTGGAAAAACTTGGAAGCTCCGCAATTTTTTACTACATTTTTAGGATTTCAAATTTTTGTGATATTTAATATGTTTGTTATACATATTAAAAAGCTCAAGATCATAAAATATGCTCAAGTTTGTTTTTTTTAAATGCATTTTTCAGAAGAGTTTTAACAGTGTGTAATTGTTTATGTACTGTTCAAGTACCTATTATACTCGAGTTTTCTAAACCTGTCCTCGAAGAAGTTTCAATGTCATCAGGTACCATATCCGGAGCAACTTGTGCAAGGCGATTCTCTATTTGACGTTTTGATTTCAAGAGTGCCTGAATTTCTTTTTCTTTTGTTTCCCGGAATAACTACAAAATAGCATCAGTCAGTGAAATGGACTTCAACAAACTTGAATACAATAAAACTAGAACAACGATACAAAACAAAATTGTAACAAAAATAGGCCAGTGACCTCTGACCTAATAACAATAATGACAATTAAATTTCCTAATTGTAGACATGTCTCTTGTCTATCATTGCTCTTTAAACAAGACCGAGTCCACCACTAATGTGGTTACTCAGATCTTTATGGTGTAACTAAGCTTCCCTAAATGTTTATTTCGCTGACTTTTATGCCATCCATCTACTATTTCTGTTGGGATGGTACACCCCAAGGGAATATTCTCACATACGTTCCTGTATTTACCCTTGGCTTACTAGACCAGACATTCGTGCATTTGACCATAGCGCCCCTAAATGACAAACGGAAAAGTAGGTCAGGCCCTGGGCCAGAAACAGCAAATCAAATCGATCTTTATAAAGGACACAAACAGAAGTGTGAGATGGAATTGCGAAGATGGGATTGACAATGGGACAGTTTGCGATCGTTTTGGTTAAAATGTCTCTAAATAGTGCCAGTAATTTGTCACTGTGATTCAATAAAGGAATGATTGAGGTTTTCTGACAAAATGGATAATGCCGAGATTTGTGATTCACTAACCTGTTCACAGTTTGGCCGTGCGATGGAAGAAAATTAGTTACGATCACAGTTATTTCTATTAACTATAAGCCCGGACTAAGGCGTATGTATTTGGATATTTTTCTAGTAATTTTGGCTGTTGATACAGGTTTTTTATTAAGGTAAATAAACACATATTTTCCGAAATATTGCCTTACTCTTCAATTTTAAAGTTTCAACCACCGCCTCTATAACTAAAATAATTAAAGTTTCGTACTCGGGTTACTCAACCTCGCATGTGGGGGTGGGTGGTTTTCTCATGGCTTGAAAATGTCCTATTGAATTTGTTTCCTTTTGTATTTGTTGAGCTATTTATTTAGAATTAATTGATATCAAGTGTGATTTGATTAGCATGACATTTTTAAAAAATGTTATGTCGCCTTTGACGACATATCTGCAAAAATACCGGTGGATATAATCGGGGATATAACATGTGGTTCTGCCTAAGGAAACCCCTGCCAATCATCTATACCAAAATATCCAATCTCACACGACATAGTCGGAGTTAGAACAAGACAGTGCCATAAAATACTTAAAATAATAACTTTATCTGTGTTTGCTTGACATAAAATTGTAGCTGGATAAAAATATGATAATCCTGCTGGAGGTGAGCTATTTTTTGTGTTTTTTTTTCTTATATATTGTATTTCTGAGGATCAATAATTTTGAGGGGCTTAAATTCATATCTACACAGAGCATGTGTTGCTTGTTTACTTGATCCAGAAGCCGCTTGAAATGAGGCCTCTGATTGGGGCGATTTTATATCGGAGCCCTGGATTCAATATATGTCAAATACACAGAAACATCGGTAATTACCGCAACGATTCGCCAAGAGTGTATACTAAGAGAATCATTGTGTTCGGCGGATAGGATGGTATTCTGGTGATAAAAGATCTGTGTGTCGCTTTGTTGGGCTTTAGGATCAGCACCATAAACTTGCGTTCATTCTTGTTGATTGTGCTTTCAGCAAAAATCTTAGTTCTGGTTCCAGATGCATCTTGCACATTGCAAAAACCTGCTATCACATGATGGTGGTGATATTATGCTTCATGGATGTCGACAACCAATTTTTAGAGCTTTCTTTTGGATACCACCAAGAATGTTATAAAACCACTAGATGCCAGCACTATTGAAAATGTAATGAATACATCAGTGTGTTGTTATGTTCTGTCATTCTTGAAAATGACATAATTAAGTTTGTTTCTAATTTACCTTAAATTGTCTCTGGACCTTATCTCTATCACTTTCAAATGCATGGGCTCTTGTTAAGGCTTGGGCCTCTGCTTCATACGCGCAATCTTTATCTGAGCGCAGCCGACTACACCTTTTCTGTAAAATGAAGAGAATATGCACCCAATGTGTTTTCCTACGAACATTGATAAAGCTGTCTACGTAAGGTTCCCAATTGTGGTTGTTTTGCTTTCAGTTGTACGGGAGGGTTGGGGGAGGGGGAAGGCATTTTAACAAAGGTGTTGGGTTTCTAATCAATTCATGTACATATATAGAAGTGTGTAATATGATATTAAATACAATATGGGTCATCTAAAAAATGCCTGCTCCCCTCCCCTGTACAACTTAAATCAAAACATCTCTTAAAGTAAAAAAAAGACATATAAGTCCCTTAAACATAAGTTTGGAACTCCACAATGCAACAAATTATCAGTTAGTAACCCTGACAGGTGATCTTCTGACAATATAAGTTGCAAACCATAACTGCAGCTCAGAAGTTCCACTATATATGTATTCTGTATAAAAAAAAATGCCATGTAACAAATAAGCAACTATACTGCTAAATGAAAGGACACACTTTTTGTCACCAATAATACGTCTAGGCACACACCTCTGTTGAAGTGTAAGTGTGTCCAGTATATCATTTATGTTGTCATTTACAGAATATTTTACAGTTGCTGTTGTACATTCTGTGTCCGCTGCGTATTTGTACGTTATATATCTTCTCAGTGGCAGTTCCTAGCATTTAACCCAAACACTAATATTATATGGCTATTGTAAACTACATGAGGATTGTACCCGAGAGTATCGCGGGGTCCATTTCTATATAAATAAATACCTGCAAAGCTTGTGACTCTGCCCTAAGCTTTTTGTTATCAATCTCAAGTTTTTGTTCTTTTTTCTGCATATTAGCCATTTCATTTTCTTTTTGCATTCTGTACATTTCAAATTCTTTCCTGATACGCTCGACTTCAGGATTCTCCAAGTCAACAGACAAGGCCGATCTTAGACTTCCTCCTTTAGGTTTAAACCCAAATGAACCAACAGATCTACAAAAATATTAGAATTCTCATTATCCACATTATATTACAGGTAAATTCTAGAGGTAGAAAACATTTCATTTAAGCTACAAAACGTGTAAAAATATACATTGCAATCACAATAATTATTTATACTGCATTTTTGTAATTCAAGGTAGATGTTTAAATATATCCATAAAATCATAAGGTCAGAAGACAAGGTTGCAAGTGAAAACTTGAAATTTTAAATTCTTCCTGACCAACAACCAAAATATAGTTAAGCCAAAACTGAAAGATGACAATGTCAAACTGGGTAGCATGTCAAATTGAAATTATTTCTAAAACAAAATTCCTTTTCTGCTAAATATATAGTCTTTTTATACGTACATATGATGAACATAATAAATTGAAAAAATCGGTTAAGTACCATTAATGTTCTAAGACTGTCAAACAGCTTCAATTCTAACTTAACTTTTATTGAGAAATCTAACAATTTAACAGTATGCGCTTCACTACCTTAATCCAAGCTTTCCTCTTGGTTTAACTTCTATCGGTATTCGGAATTCCTGCTCGTCCCCATGAGGTAGGACAGAACTACCCGTTCCCATTGTGAATGTGTAATAGCCTTTGCACTGTTACATATTTGTATTCTGACATTCGTGGAGATGCACAGCAGTCTGAAAGACAAATTCAGATCTACAGATGTGCAGATGTACACCCAAATATCTGCAGACATGGTAGGTTGTAAAGCTAGCTATTATATGCAAGAATCAGATCAAGAGATGATATTGCTAAACATTTCTCTTAAACACCTATTGCATGTTTGTCAAAATTCACATTTCTGGTTAAAAATGTGTAAACCTATTGTTTGGTATCTAGAAAGGGTAATTCTATTTTCATACCCTTTAATAGTAAATCTGTCAGGACCATCTAAAGTATTGCTGTGTGAAACGAGTTCTAGTTAGTTACAAAAGAACAGAATTTGAATATAGTATATACATGTTTAATACGATGTATGATGATTTCTAGGATGTCTCTGTCTGCCAATGAGTTTTATACTGCATTGCTTAGTGCTAGTCTGGCTGCTAGAATAGTATAAACAGTAGTCCGTCTGATATAATCCCCGGCTGTGTTTTAGGTACATATAGCTTTAGTCCTGGCTGCATGACCCTACTACCGTAGGACCAGATAGTGTTAAAACCAGTAGAAGTTGGCCTCTTGCAAAACACTCACTATGTCAAAATATTCAATAAATTTAAACCAAAATTGTTGTCTTGTTTGTCTCAGAGACTTCTTCTTGTGTTATCTGCCACTTGATGCTTGATTAATACTCCTCAAAGCGACTTTTGGCATACAAATCCATTACCACTCAGACCAACGTGAAATTTCCATCTTGTACACTTTATTGCAATATTGGGCTAAAACTAGTAAAAGTCACCTTGCGCCGGAGTATTACTATTACATAAAGTTCGGGACAAATTTTAAATTTCCATTAAAATATGGCAAAGTTTGAGTAATAATTGTATTTTATAGAATTAACCAACCAATAGCTATTACCTTATGATATATATCTTCGTAAATCTACCGTATCAACGACATACTGCCTATAAATCTTCAGCCAAAATTCCCAAAACATTTCTAAATTCCTCCATAGTTGCCATCGGAAGTGACGTCATGAGTATGTGACTACTTGAGAAAAATATGAATTTTAGTCTTGGTACAATACAATTCTAAGATTACTTCTGCTCCAAAGTTAGTGTACACGTGTACTGTGAGTGAAAAAGTTGTGAA
The DNA here is from genome assembly GCA_028565635.1 of Phoronis ovalis. Classification (NCBI taxonomy): domain Eukaryota; kingdom Metazoa; phylum Phoronida; family Phoronidae; genus Phoronis; species Phoronis ovalis. The sequence continues at coordinate 6,367 of JAOXYB010015443.1, read as the reverse complement.
AGCTAGGAAGGAAACAAATGCTTCGAACATTTCGAACATTATTTGTTTCCGTTTTCACCGATAGGGGTCACTCTACTTCATAAACAAATCAGAAATGGCGGCGGACGTTTCAAAACGGTGTTTGTACAACTTGAAAGAAATTCTGGAAGAATTAGAGTTTGGTGGTGAATATGAACCAGTTAATGTCGTGGTGGGTAATAAAGTGTAGAAGACCAAGAAATATTCTTTTCCTTAATTGGGTTTGAAAAAGGGCTACCCTTTCAGTTTTTCCTTCATTGAAATATTTTCAGAATGTTGAAGTGACTTTTTGGGGGTGGGGCATTTAATTTGCTAATTTCTGGGCATTTTTCTCCCTAGTCCTAATAATAGGTCCAACGTATTGGTCCTAACACTTTCCTATTCAAAAACCATCGTCTTTCGAAATTAACAAAAACGATTAAAATTCCCTCATAACAATTAATGCTCCAATGCCAATTATGGTCTTAGTTTTTTATTTTTATGTTTTATTTTTCAAGTAAAAATATATAAATATTTCTTGTGGAGCAATATTTGTTGAATTAATGAATTTAATAACTCAATAAATATGAAGCGATCGTAATGGCATCTCCCAGGCATCTACATTGATTTTCACTGATTTTTTTATAACCATCTGTCAGACTTATATTTATATATACATGCACATTCAATATGTAGATTTGTATGAATAGAAAAGTGTTAGGACCAATGCATCAAGAGACCATTGATGGGCCTGTTATTACGACTGTGATGAATCCCGCAAGGTAAGCACAGGGATGGCTAAAAATCTTGACTAAAAATATACCCCTTTTGGTAACACTAATAAAGCACCCTTATAGCTAAAAACACCTGTCACATCATTAGTCAAGAACTGATTTGGTTCGTATTAAGAAGCCTCCAGTACGTTTAACATAGAGATTAATTAACGTTTGATGGATGTACGTGATTAATGTTTGTTGGATGTACTTTGGATACTAAACCTGAAAAAAATTAGTTTGTCAATGCAGTCCCTCATCATCCACGGTTAAAATGAAAACAAAAAATTAAATTTGGTTCCAAACTTACAACTGACTGGGTCTGTATCCAGAATCGGCATTATATTACGTTGATTTATGTTTGATGTATGTACGTTGAACATGTAGATTAATGTTCAGGGGTGTTGCTCCACTTAAGAATTGCAAATGCTCCTTGCTCGCACTTAAGAGTCTGTTCCCTTTTATGAGTCAAGTAAAAAAAATAGGCAAGCAAAAAAAGGGCACTGAAAACAAAAAGCTTGCTGCTCGCATTTAAGAATCAAATGGATGCTTGCGTGCTCGGACTTAATAGACCACAACGCTCGCTGCTTGCAACTTCCCCCCCTACAGCCCTCAATGTTGAATAATGTATGATGAAAGTACGTTGATTAACAATTGATGTATGCATGTTGAATGCTCAACCTGAAAAAAATTACAAATGAATATGTTTATAAAAAAACGCATTGTCTCACCGTCAGATTTCCTTTATTTGACCATACAGAAAAATGGACTTACATTTTGACATTAATACCTAGTAGTTAAAACATAGTCAAGTTTTTTGGAGCTTCAGTGACATATTCCTACTCAATTCAAGACTGACTTAGCTTAATTCCTCTCCCCAGGTGATTGTCTAAAGTTATGAGTTTACTTGTTGTCTTTGGACGTTTTAAGCTCACTAAATATGGTCAGGGTCTTCTTATCTGACCATGTGCTTGTACGTGTATCATTATTTCCTAGAACCCAGCGAGACTATATAATCCAGTTTGAACGAAATATGTAAGTACCCATATGGTACGCGCCCCAGGTGTTTTGAATTTACAAAAACTTTGCATAAAAAAATTTTGGATAAAACTTCTTATATATATGATATGATGTTGTATTAATAAGTTGATTTATTAAAGGTGATGTCAATTCACAGATATTTGATCGACCCTTCTTTCAAGAAGTTCACAGTTCAAGCCAATAATGAATGGATTGATGCATATGATATTGTTCTGAAAGATGATAGAAATAAATTGAAATGTGTGCTTTCCACAAAATATAATCATTTAGTACAGACAAGGAAGGTTTGTATTTATCATTCTGGAATGGACAGTTTGAAAATAATTTACATTCACCAGTATAAAAGTCTGTTCATGTTTCAGCAGAAACTGACTCACAGTGCGCATCATTGATATTCCCTTGGTACCACGTATAAAGTATAAAGAAATACATGTATCTGAAATGTGCAAATAATATATTAATTTTTATTAATTTATTAAATTGGTATTCGCCAAACATTGTTAAGAATTGCTGTATGAATATAATTTATAAATTGTTCAACAATAAATCTTTTCTGGTTCATTTATTATTTTTTTTAGCTCTGCCCAGGCAGTTTAATTTGCCTTACACAGTGTGCTCTAAAAGTTAATGAAGAAATTATTAATGGCGAGGATTTTATTGTTATTGAAGAGTTAGAGATTTTACAATCAAACTATAGAAGATTAAGTCTTGATGGTAAGATGATTAGTATTTGTGATTCATTTAATGTTTTTATTTTTTTACCATGTAGACATCCGTGTTCTCCATAAAATAGTGTATACATGTTCCAGGGCCAATGGTATTATTTATGTAAACCCCGAACATGGATAGATAAAATGTTGATAAAGTAATACAAGGTTTATGTACTAAAGTTCATTGGCGTGCTAAACAAGTAAAAGTTTTTTGCGGAGAACACTTTACATGCTTGTATATCTCTTAATTTTATGTTTTTTGTTCTGAGAGTATATTTAAATTAAAAACCATAAAAAGCCACTTCTTTGTTCATTAATAGTAATAATATAAACAACAGGATACAAGATGCAGTGTTCAGTTGATAATAAGCTCTGTAATAATTGCAGGCTTGCCTTGAGCTATTACTTCTGCGCACATCTGTTTGTCTGTCTCTGGCTGTCTTTTTGTTATCAAGATATCTAAAAAATTGTGGACTCATTTGGACAGAACTTAGTGGATGGGTCAGGTGTGTCACAAGGACAAATTGATTAGATATTGGTACTGTGTGGACCATGACCTGTCGGACCTCTACTGAGTGCAGTCTAGTTTATGTTGAACTAATTCCGGGACATGAATGAACATTAATAATTTTAGCACGCGTATTATGGGTTGACTCATCTACAGATCGCGGTATGGAAAATGTTCCACTAACAGGAAGTAGAGGTGGTTATTTGAACATGTGGTCCAATGAAGAGCAGTCTAGAAGTGTTTGGTCAAGGAAAGGTGAGTGAAATATTCAAATGTTACAAATCATTTTGTCCGAACCATGTGGTTGCCTTTGTAGTGTTAAATTGTAATGTTATCGTAAAAACATAATCGCAGCCCAACTAGAGCTCTCTTTCAATCTTCAAATTACAGATATACTAAGAATAAGGCCACACCAAAAAGATAAATTATTGAGTTGGTCAGCCTGCTTTTTAAAATTTTTTATTTAAAAAAAAGTGTTTACTGAGTGAAAACCTTTAAAAATGAGTCGGTCATGCTTTTTTTAGAGTGAAAAGAAAAAAATAATAATTTGTTTTTATCGTACTAATTCTTTTTTTGTCATGCCCGTTAAACAAGGTTTATTAAAAAAATAATACAAAATTTGAAGTGGTTACGCCCGTTAAACAAGGTTTATTAAAAAAATAATACAAAATTTGAAGTGGTTACGCCCGTTAAACAAGGTTTAATTTTGGTGTCGCTTCAGTGCAAAAATCACCATTGTCGGAAGATAATTTCCTAGTTAATCCCTTTTTCGTTAAATAATAATGTAATAATTTGACAGTTTAAACATTCATAAAATCAAACATGGACAGTGATACCAATTCTATGCTCTTCTACCATCAAAATCTCCTACACACTCATTGTACTAAATCATGCTATTTCTACACACTCATTGTACTAAATCATGCTATTTCTACGCACTTTTTACTTTCGTATCAAATTGTTACAAAAACATTATTCTAGTCATAGCTGCTGAAAGGACGCCATTTTTGTTTATGATATGAAAGTAAATAGTAATATATTTCATTAAGTGAATTAGACAATTCGGTGCTATGTTGAATCATTTAAGTATTTTAAAATGATTTAAGTTTTATAATAATCAGGTCCGTGGTGCAACGATACAATCTGAGACAGTAACTTTTTGCAATGTTTCACTCATTCATGTACAAAATATCATATGTTAACTGCAATCAAACAATGTTCTTAAATATGAAATGAAGTGAAAAATGGTGACCTTGTGATAGTTGACAGGTATATGAATATATAAGACAAGATGTACATACAATTGCATCTATTTATTAATGATACTTCTAGGGAACTAACTAATAAAAAGACATGCCCATACCCATAGGGGTATAGCGGTGAAACCCCCCCCCCCCACATCATTATATTGATGCGTTACAGATGCTAAGAAATTCCTGAATAAATCTACTCATTAAATTTGGCTTTAGGTTGGCAACCCTGCATGAACACTACAGAAGTACATTATTTTGAAAATATGATTCAGAAAAACTGAGATTGACCTTAGAGTAAAAAATCCCTTTTAGTCGGCATTGTTATTTGCCTTCCATATTGGAAACTTGGTTCATGGTGGTATATTACTCAGTAACGGGCAGTCCCAAATGTACCTCCCCTCAGATACATAGACAGATGCTTATAACCAGATACCGGTTGACAATGTCACCAAAAAAATTTCCTTGATGATAATCACAGTATTAAGATTGCCGGCCTAACCAATTAAAATGCATTGTATGTCATCCCCCGATTTTTGTTCGACAGAAAGACCAGAATATAATCCCAGAGGTTATCATTATAACATCTGCACTTCAATAAAAGACCTGTCAAGTCATCGACAAGCTAACCAAAGGCCTGATCAACCTCTCATTGTGCAAGTTTTAGAGAAGAGAAGGCCCAGGAATTATGGGAAACCTGACAAAGATGATAAGTGGCCATACCAGGTAAAAAAAAGGGTTATCCGACATTGTTGATATATGTCATATTATTATGTATACAGATTGCTTTCAATTTAAAAAAAACAAACTTGTTACATATATATATATCTTTTTTTTAGAAACACATGCTCTACCTGTAACTGGCCAACATCCGGAGTTAAAAGTTTTTTAATGACCACAGGAGGCTAATGTTGTGCACTTGGTTTCAGTTAACATTAGAATACTTATCACACGTCTGCGGTATTAGCTACATTGGGAATAGCTGCTGCATGTTTTTATTTGACTGTACCCAAAGTGGCGGAATGTTTCTCAAGGAGTTGAAAACAGAACCACACAAAAGGTTTTTGACAGCTGACCTAAACATTCAGTTTATAATTTTAGGCTCAAATGATTGTTGGCGACAGAACTGGTTGCTGTCTGTGTGTTCTGTGGAACCGTGCTTGTCTAGAACTATATAATAGGTGAGGCATAATATTTTTTATGTTTGCATTCAGCAAATAAAACAAAAGGTAAAATGTCGTTTCTTGAAATAAGTTAAAACTTTTACAAATAAACCAGCAGACTTATTTTGAGGATATTGTGTGTCTTTATTGCATCAAATGTTTCACATCATATGTTATTTTAAGACAACTGTAACATGCTCGCTCGGTTTTTATATCCCATAAAAACTCTGCAGAAATGCACTTGATTTCTAATTAAATCAAATTTATTTTTCAGTTTAGGAGAGGGTACAGTTTTATTCCTTGAACGATATATTGTCAAGCCAGCGTATAAGGGTCCAAATCCTACCACCGTGTCTCGTCCGGCGCTGACTCAGTATGACATAGAAATCAGCATTAATAAGCATCACCCTATAGCACATGTACAGCTGGTGCATCCGAGGAACGTGAAGGATGAATGGCGACTTCCTGGTATCGAATATTGTTTCCAGAACAGACAAGATGTCAGGTATTTTGGACACTTTGTAGTTAGTACTTTAAATCTCATGCGCTAATGCATACAGTATGAAAATATGAGATGTGCAGGCTTGGGTGGCCTTCAACATGTTGAAATGTATCCGTTTTTCCTCAAGAAGCAATTATGAAATTTACTGATAAAACTTCATTTAAATTTTTTATAAAATTTAAATGAAGTTTTATCGCTAAATTTTTTTATTCGCAGAAGTAGACTTAGTCCTTGTGAACTTAAAAAAAAAAAAAAAAAATTAATGTTTATTTCTCTTTTTTATGTCTTTTACATCAGTGTTTTTAATTTTCTGGAAATTTTTTTTTTTTACTATCATATATATGTGGAGTGTTAGCCGTCCACAGGGACTTGTAAAGTTCGCACTCTGCGACCGTAGCGCCACCTTACACCATCCTGAATTCC
>JAOXYB010015432.1:0-19566 GCA_028565635.1 Phoronis ovalis | reverse complement strand
ATACAACCAAATATTATGATATTTTACAATAAATGATATTACAATAATAATATGCAGAAAACAGTCTGGACTACAGAATACTTTGGCCCCAGTGCTGATATGATAGGTTGGAGTTAAGTTTGCAATATTCGTATGGTACCTATAAAAACAATCTGAATACAGATTTAATGCAAATGTTTATATTTATCTATTTTGGTCGATTATGACCAGATTCCACTTTTCTAATTAATATATTAACAGAATGTGAAAAATATATATTCTGTGGTGCCTATCCACATCGTTCGTAAAATATAACAGTGATGAGTTTAATTAAATTTTCATTCAAACAATTTCAAGGTCACATATCTGTTTATTTTTATGACTTTTGTAATTCTTTGTCAAAGCTGTGTTGCAGATTTGTGAATTAGTTTGCTTTGTTATTATTCAAATATTACTCTGATATGTGTATCATTCTATTTTTTACAGAGCGTTATGACAACACAAGAATCCTTATTCTCACTTGAACTTGTTGTTGACTCGATCTACATACCAAGAGCAACATGTCGATTTCCTGCCATTGCGTTCCGTCTCCTAGACTTTCCAACAATAATGATTCATCATGTTGATCCAGAACTTGCAAATGGAATGAAGAAAAGAATTTCACTAGATCCGTATTATGAACTTCCTTACCAATTCAAAGAATTAAAGGATAAAAACAGTCACTTCAGTGTAAGAAAAGGAAAATCTTGTTTATATAAAATCAACGCCGAAGTGTTACGCAATCATTTAGAGATAGCCCCACTTTTTGTTATGGTTGTTGACACTTATCCTGAAGTGGCAAAATTAGTTGGTAATTGTACTATACCTCTGAATAGAACTATGGAAGCTGTGTGTAATGACATAATGTATACAGGCATTACTATACCATCTGTACATGGTGCAAAAGGAACTTATAAACTCTACAGTCTAATGGGCAGTGAAATAGGACAGATCACCTTGGCACACCGTTTATTAAGTCTAGGACCAGGACTGTTATCTCACATTCCAAGTGCAGGTGTTATGAAGTCAAAACATCTATCAAAACTAGAACCTACTGTGGCAACTGCTAACCAGACAGAAACTGACATGATTGTGAAACCAATGCAGACAGATAACATGCCAATACCGTTTGCTATATCAGTAGTAGAGAAAGCAGATGAAAAAGTTAATGAGGTAGTTCAGGCAACTACCTTACCAAAACCAAAACCAAAACCAAGAAAAGTTGTACCTAGCACACAAGATGATGACATTTTAATCATGAATACTGTTAATCCACCACCACTCTTCTATAACAGCAGAGCTGAGTCTCCTCAGTGGGATAAAACAATACCACAAATTACCAGAAAAATCAAACAAAAAGCTACACAAAATAGTGAAGAGAATAGCACTGAATCTGATGTAGACACAATTTGCGAACCGGAAATGCAACCTATTGACCAAATTGAACCTTATAACGAAAAGGGATTTAGTGCAGTGAAGAAAACTGTGCTTCATAAGAAACCAGAAAGAAAACAAGCTTGGGTGGAAAACCAGGAAACATATAAGCAGCCTGTTCTAACTTTGCAAGCTAATGAATCTAATATCCCACCTGAATTACAATTACATGCTGACAGTAAATGTTTATTAAATTTTCCACCAGGTGGTGCTCAGTCTCTTCCATTACTGAATGCCTTGTTGTCAGAACTTAGTTTGTTAGCTCAAAATGCAGCACCACAACTAAAAACAATCACAAGTGCACCTGATATACGAAAAGAATCAAGTACAAAAGTAGAACAGGGACATGAAATGACAAAAAAACAGAACAAAGAAAATATGAAAACTTTTGTTAAGCAAATGGCTGTACCAAAACAGAAGGCAAAACGACAACAGCTTGTGCATAAACGAAGGTGTGCAGAACCTCCTTCTCAAGTTCCCAAAACAAAAGGTTGGATAAGACAGGCTCCTGTGTTTGGACAGACTAAAACTAAATTAACATATGGTTTAACTAATACTCAGAGGCTTAGATTAGCTATAAATAATCCAGATTTATTGAAAACATTAGAAGACGTTAAGAAACCACGAGAATCCTTCAATGGGGAAACTGTTCGTTCTGGATATGAAGTAAATTTTGATCAATTAGAAATTTCAACTGAGGTGGGAAAACATAACCAGACATTTGATTCTGATATTCAGCCTGTTGTTTCTACAAAGGAACATGAATCTATCATGAATATTCACAAAAAGCCTGTGCCAACACCTAGATTGCAACCCGAAACTCTTGCCTCAGAAAGTAAACATGATGTCCATTTATCTGGCATTAGTGAAGTAGGGAAGCCACAAGCACACAGTTCTCCTAGTGCTTCGTATCAGTCTGCTGTATCAGCTCACATCAGTGGTGGAACTCGTAGCATAGAAGTTCACATGCCAGGTGTAAGTATGCAGGAGCAGGAGGATGATAATACTTCGCAGTTTAGTTCAGCATTCTCTGATGGTGCAACAGAAAATAATGTTGCTAATGACCCAGGATTCCCCATTGATGAAATACAAAAAAATACAAGTAGTAAATTAAGTTGGACTCATTTGCTGGATCAACAAAAAACAAAACCTACTGTGAAAACGAGACAAAGAACGAAACAAAGGTCGAGAAATGAAATTTTAGCTGGAACACATGTTATTGACGCTGATAAAGACATAGTATCAGATAAGTCAGAATTGGGACTGGAACCTAATCTACCACAGTATAAACCAAATGAAACTGAGGAACCTGATTTGCTGCAGTATGAACAGTTTGAAGACTACACACTTTTGAAATCAACTGCAGATTCAGAGCTCAACATTGGTGTTGATTCTAACCAATCAGAAGTGTCTTATCATTCAGTATCAAAGCATTCAAGTCATTCAAAATCTCATGGATCTCACCAACAATCTCAAAAGTCAGAGTTCAAATCAGAAAGGTCACAAGAATCAAAGGTTAAAATTCCTCCTATTAATCCTGTGTTATCAAGCCGTTCCCCTGTAGTTGGATCTGTTCGCCGTTCTTCCATACCTGGCACGGATCAGCGACCATTAATAGCAGATAGACAACATCAGGAGTCTGTCGACTCCATAGATACTCCAAGAAGACTTGCAAAGAAATCTGCCATCGAACAAAGACGTGCTAAGTTACAAATGATGCATCAGCGAGATTCATTCAACACAGAATCGTTGAGTTCTTATGCACCCAGTGATGTTGGTAATCTAGACCATTTATCAAAAAGTGAACATGGTGACGATTATTCTGAAGATTTTGATACAGCTAGTGAAAATGAATGATTTTATATACTATCATTCTTCCAACATTCTTATGTAGTGGAATTACGTTTTGCACATAGTTGTTATACTCAGAAGTAAACTTTTAAATTAATGCTGCTACTGTTTGCAACTATGGTATTGTGATACTGACAGTGGCTCCACCAAGTGTAAGCAAATAGTTTTAATATTAAGTTAATAGTCATTACAAGCCAATTTTTTTATGCAGAAGTATAGCTATAGAGTTCACTGAACATTTTATAGTGCATTTGATGATGGATCTGTGACATTCTAGTATTGAAACAATTTCTGTTATGTACTTGCCATCTGTAAGAAAAAGAATTTTATTTTCGAATTGATGACATTGTGATGGCAAGTGCACATAAAGGTAAATTATATTATCTTACATTTGGGATTGTGCGCCTACCACTAGCAAACTGTATCGCACCAACAATATCATATTTGACTTCATGCAGAATGTAAAAATGATGAATTTGGATTACTTGATCATACATGTATAATACAAATGTAAGTATACATACTATTTGTTTAACTGATGCAAAAATTTATGTATCCAACTTAAACACTATTGCAATTGTTAAAACAATCTGTGAATTCATGCACTGTGTTAGAGATTGTACAGTTCAACATCAGAACTTTTTCGTAAATTGTTCCTACATGCTAACTCAACTTCCACACTCAACTTCCACTAGATTGGAGTTTATTTTAGTGCATTGCTGTCTGTTTGAAGTGAAATTCACATACTGTCATTGAACCTGTTATTTGCACACATACTTAAATGTGAAAAAGCAGTGACAAAGATAAGTATATTGTTATATATCTTTAAAGCCATCTCCCTAGTCACTGCATTGATGGCCACAAGAATTTCAAGAAATGCTATCTTCTTCTGTGCTGGGTCTGAAAGTATGTTTATTCAACACTTTAGTATAGAAAACACTGTGAAAGTGTGCCGTATATGATAAATTTAGGACGTGTCTGATTGCACTGCAAAGTTGAGAATCTGGAAATATTTTCCAATACTTATACTACCAGATCATAATGACATTGACATGGCCAGTCCAATTTCATTCTTCTACACGTGTGAAAAATAGTTGGTATAATTAAATTAAAATACATTTGATATAAAGTTAAGCACACGAAAATAACGTTCTTCTTTACGTTTAAGTCTCTTTGGCAACTAAAACTCCTTGCGAGCCAGCAGGCTTCGTTTGCTTTGATTCTTCTTGAGAAATGTCTTCTTCCCCACGAACGCGAATATTGTGTTTCTCTCGATAAGCGTTAATTTCTTCACCTTTTACTTCTATTTGTTTACTTAGAACTTCAACTAGTTTACTTAGTTGATCTTTATTGTTAAGTAAAGCCGGTAAAACTTCTCCAACAGTTCTTTCCACGAGCACGCCACCGACTAATCGGAAACATTTTCGATCTGCATTTGCTTCTTTGAGAGTATCTGTCACCAAATCGTGTTCTTTCAATTCTTGTTCCAGTTCGCTAATTTTTGTAGCCATTGCTCGTTGTTGTTGACGAAGTTCATTAAACCCCTTTACAATATCCTCAGCAGAAGAACCTTTATTACTTTTGGATTTTGAGATGTCACTGTTCGTCGCCATGTTGCTTTATAAGCGGGAAGACGCTGCTGCCATCTGGTGTAAACTTGTTCCCAGGGACTGTCATAACAGACTAGAACACATATTTTACTAAAATTCAATTTAGAACATGAGCAATAATATCAATAATGTATATGTAAACACGGAATGCTAGATTTCTGCAAGAAATATTTTTGTTTATTACATTATTGAAATTACTATGTAGGTAATTGACAATACGCAAAATCATGATCTGCATTATTATGTAAAAAAGCGTCAGTGGTTGCAGCAAGAAATGGATGATTGTAATTTGGAAAAACTCACAATAAAGCCTGGTAAACTTACTCCAGCATTCCACAAAGATGTGACAGAATATAATGTAAGTGCCACGGGAATAGATTTTCATAGCTTTTAAGTTTCTTTGTGGGTACAAAAGTTTAAATTTTAAGTGATTGGCCGATTATGATTTTTATGCAAACAAACTATTAAGATCTAGATCTATTATATGAACTGATTATTTGACCTCACTGGTGTTGCATACATGTTTTTAACCTAATCTCATCTCATTTTTGTAGGCTACAGTTGCTAGCAATGTTGAAAAAATTACCTTTGATTGCATGGCTAGTGACAGTGGTGCATCATATTCTATTTCAGTAAGTACCAGTTTATCATCATGATCAGATTTTACAATTAAAAAACGATTTGATAAAATTAAAAGTATGTATTTAAACCATCCTAAACTTTTAGCATGTGATGTTTAAAACCATTTTAATTTCGCCTAATTGCAGTTGTGCTGGAAACTAACTTTTATTTGATGTCTTTCGATTAATTTTATTTCTGTGTTATTTTTTGTCTTCAAGGGTTTGCCACTTGGCAACCCGGGGGGGGGGTACTCGAGGTATTTTTTGGTGGGGGTGTGCAGCCCAGTTAAAATTTTGGATTTGGATTGTATACTTCTTACTGTATTTTTTTGGATTGCTACCCTAAAGAAATTCAAAAATTTGGATTGCTACCCACTGCTTACAGAAAATAATTTGGATTAATTTTAGGTTTGTATCCGTAAAAGGATTTTTGGAATTTGGTTTGTATCAGTCAATTTGCGTAAAAATGGATTGCTACTCAAATATTTTAAAATTTTGATTGCTACCCTTATATTTCACAAAATTTGGATTGCTACCCTTATATTTCACAAAATTTGGATTGCTACCCTAAAATTTCAAAAAATTTGGATTGGGTTTGCTACCACAAGGTAAAATTTTGGATTGGTTTCCGCAGCACATCCCCGTAGTCTAAAAACCTTGAGTACCCCCTCGGGCTTGGCAACTGCCTAAAGAGGCTGAGTTGTGTTTAGTTTTGGGATTGCTGAACAATTTTACTTAATTCAGACAGAGGCTCTTTTGAAACATTTTTACTTTGAATTCACTAGAACAGCTACATGTTAGAACCGGGATTATATATATAGTTGTGTAACAGAAACTGGGGTAAAATGGCATTGCTTATCTGAGAAAGGATTATGATTTGGCAATGTAATATTTTTAACTAACCCATCCCAATAAATTGCCTCTGCTTATGACAGTTATCTTTTATCATTTGTAGAATAGTGGTGGAGGTAAAACAGTGCCTCTAAAAGAAGGAGACGTAAATGACTTCAAGATTGAAGTTACAGCGGAGGATGGCACTACAAAAAATTACTTTGCTCATATCAAAAGATTGTCAGCTAAAGATGCTTCTTTAAGTGATGTCAAACTTAGCACTGGTACACTTGACCCAGAGTTTAGTAGTGAAAATACAGAATATTATTGTAAGTATAAAATTATTTAATTAATTATTTCTTTAACTAATGTACTGATTTATAATTTGTAAAGACAGATTTCACACATTGTTAATGCAGCAGGAATATTAAATTATTTACTGTATGGTGTTTCACTAGAAACTAAGTCAAAATACTTATTTTGAAGTAGAGTAAGTAACATTTTATTTGCAAAATATACTTTTTTGCATCCAGTGCTTTGATGCTGTCTAACCTACACAGCCCTGCATGAATGGCAAAGATCTATTACTTTAATAGCTACTTATATGTGGCAAGATCACGTTTCCTTTTCATGTTCTTATTTCTTTTAGATGAATGAAAAACAGCAGGCATTTGGGGAAAAATTGCTAATGCATGCACACGTAGTTACTGCTGTATTTTCTTTACCTTTTATTTCTTGTGTCCTATATGCACTACTTTCTTAAAAATGTCATCTTTACACATTTTGTTATTTTAGGTAGTCTTCCATGTAGCATATCAAGTTTAACTTTAACCCCAACAGTCCCAGACCCAAAAATAGCTGTGAAGATTAATGCAGAAAAAACAGACACACCAATTCAACTCAATGTTGGAGCAACGAAGGCTGAAATTGAAGCAACATCTGTTGATGGTTCTAATATAAAGGTATATTTAATTTACGAGAAATGTTAGAGAAACACAACCAACAAGATCATGTTAGTTCTTGATGGCACTTTTGTCATACCTCACTTGCTATAAATTTAAATTACATTATTCATTATATAACAAATTATGAGTATTACCCCTGACAGAAAATATTAACTACTTCCCTACCCTGTGTGGATTTTTTTTTCAAGCAACCTTGAATTTCTATTTAAACTGAATCTCTATGTACAACATTTTGTGTTGTTTGCAGTACATTTGCTGCTTTGTGTAGATTCTGTTTTTTACAGTAAGATGGAACACAAATGTAGTCAAGCCTGCCATCACTAATGCAATATTCCCATTTTAGTGATCAACATTGCTTTCAATAAATTTTTTTCAGTGCTGGTTTTGTCTCCTGTAGACAGTAGACAGCTATTTCTTCATGTTTTTAATTTAATTTAAAATTTCTGACAGTTGATTGAAAAGTTCCTGTTTATCATTTGTTTAAAAAAAAAAGTTAGAAGTATTAGTTTTATAGGGTATCGCATTTGTTTTTTCAGGTTTATGTCATACATTTTATGAAAATGCCTTTCCCAAGATATGTCAAGCTCACAGATGCTGATTTTGCAGCACGTTATGAAGATCCCGTTTCTTTATCCCCATTGTATAGACCAATCAGCATTCGTGGTAGTGATCCAAAGCATACATTTTCTGAGCCAATTATGAGTGAGCTTACAAGAACTTCGAAATTTGATCCACTAAATGAAAATCCTCTGGACACTGACTGGAAAATTATAGATTATGACCTGGATAAAAAGATAACTCAGGCAATTGCCTTTATCCCTTTAACATATGGAGGTACGAAAACTTATAATTTCACAAACCTTTGTATCAATAAAGTACAGTAATATAATCTGGAGGGCCCTTTGTTAGGAATAATTCTAATAGCCCATAATTGCATGTTCATAGTCCAATAGGAATTTCAAAATGTCGCACTAGTTGGGAATATTTCTGTGATACATTTTTTTGGATTATGCATGGGAGTGATATAAATTCACGTATCATCTATTAATTTTCTAGTCATTTCAAATTTTGTCCAATAAATAAAGATTTAAAAGACTGATCATTTCCCACAAAATTGAGTGTGTGTTGTACATAATCCACCCCATCTATTCATAGCCTCCAGACTGTTGTATGCAGGTTAACCTATTGCCGCAAAAAAGCTTTTGATAGTCTGATGACATAATTTATAATAACTGACATCTGTAGTTTATTAAATCAGACATTAGAACAGAGTGAATTTCATCATGATGGTATTATAGCTTTGTTTGAATGTTAAACCAAATTTAAGTGACACCATTTTTATAACTTTTACTTTCTTTTTTGCCAAGGTGTTTCTGACAGTGTTAAATTTGCTGAACTTGGAGAAAAATTACAGGCTTGTAACCAAAAGCCAAAAGTGGAAGTGAGTCCTATTTTATTGTTATTTTATTTACCTAACTTACTACTTCTTAACAAAATATTACTAGGCAATATAATAATAAACTTGCATGACTTTCATATTGTGTGCAATAGATATATTATTATTTTTGTACATATGACATACAGTACAGTTAATTGTCAGATTGTATTCGCTTTGTCAAAAATCTATTTGTAGATCAGGTAATCAATTATTTTTGAATATTTATTAACTGAATTAGTTATGTCACACAGTGAAGATTCACAACGCTAAAATGTTTTTCCTTCTAATTAAAACTAATTCAAATAATTGTAAGTAAATAGTAAAAGATTCACAACGCTAAAATGTTTTTCCTTCTAAACTAATTCAAATAATTGTAAGTAAATAGTAAAAGATAATATACTCTTTAAACCAGTTTTTTATTAAGATATTAGCAAATTATGGACTGTCAATATAAAATATCTGTATTTTTACCCAGGGAGTAGGCAATATGAAAGTGAGTAATATGCATGTTTCAACAAATTTTCGACCCGTGGACATGTTACGCGTGTTACACGCTTTGGGTATGTTTTTTGTCTAAAATTAGGAAACTTAGGGTGAATTTTGGAGGTGTATGACACTGCATTAAGGTCATTGCTAAAAAATGCACTTCAATATAGCTGTTGCTAAAACTGTCATTTCAATAATGTGTGATTTTGATGCAAATTTACATTTTGCAAAATTTGTATACAAATGTGAATTGAGAACAAAACTTAGCAATGTTCGTTAATGTTCTTTTGATATACTAAAAATAGGGTGTTTTTACCAGTATAGTCACTCAGATAGGGTGTCTTTTTTCAACTATATGACTGGGTATTTTTTGGGAGCTCCAGGGTTGCTCCTTTAGGGATTTTTTTAAATAGCCATATTGAAACATGGGTACCCACTTTCATATTGCCTGCCCACCTGGGAATTTTGCCACTCACATCCTTGCTAGTTCTTATTGTTGATTTTGTATTTCAGGATGTCAAGGACAAGTACAAGAATGAGAACATACCCATGAAACACACTTTACAGGCAAGTTACATTTTTTGGAATGAGTTTTAGAATAACAACTTAAAAGTCGTTATTCTAATAGTTCTATTCCTTACAAGCTTCTGAATTTTTTTTGATTAGTGTGATGTACCTTTATCTGCGAAAGAAATGCATTTTTTACTCACTATCCAATATATGGCCCTATCAAATTCAATGTCCACAAGGACCTTGAGGACGGCAGATTTAATAGTGACATATATTAGATGGTGATAAAGAATTTTTTTTTCATAAAGTTTTTATTTATAAAGAATCAAATCTTATTAAAAAAAGTGAAAAATCCTCAAGGACTTGAAGCAAGTCTACTTACAAGCCTTGAAGGTTAAATTAATTCTTGTAGTAAAACTGACATATTCAACTTTCCATTCATCATATCTGCAACTGTTATAGTAATCCCAGATCATAAGTGGCACCTGTCAAAAAGTGCTAATGCTTTTGCATAAAATTAAAAACACATAGATCAGGATTTCTCAGTAATTTATTGTTTAGTTAACGTGATTTATTAAGCTATTATCTTTGAAGAATTTTAAGGCATGTATCATGTTTGTATACAGTGTATTTGTTTTTTATTTTTGATAGGTGAGAAGTTGGGAGAAACAGCTCCACCAGGTTTTTGATGAGACTAACCCAACAAAGCTTTGTAAGCTGGCTGAAGAGCAGCTGGAAAAATATTACAAAAGTTTACCAAAGCCAGGTAGTCATTTATAGATATTGTAATCTGATAAAAGAGTTTCGGAAACTAAATTAGGATTGTTTGTAGGACTCTCACCAATTTACAAAGTGCTTAGGATTGCTTATTGGGCTCGTGAAATTCAATCATCTTGGGTAAGCAGACTGTCCTGTCAAACACGCAAAGGGCAAAGTAGCTAGTGTTAGCTGGGCAGACAAGGTAGCATTCCAAAATTCTTGCATTTACTCCTTTTTTGTGGTTAAAGGTTACAATTTTTTTGACTACTAATGAGTACATCAATCTAAAAAAGCACATTTTGCAGGAAACTTTTGCTTTAATTGTATGAATCAATTGCTTCCTCTACTAGGCGAGTCAAAAAATTATTCAGATGGTGAATCTCCACTGGATTATCTTGAACAAGCTACTTTTAACTATGCTGTGGCTGTTAAGAATAAGGGTAAGGATGCTGAGCTGCATCTTAAGCTTGGTTTAGTGCTGGAAGAAAAATACTATGCTGAGGACATGCTTGGATTAAAGAAAGAGGTATACACTTAAATTTTTTGCCCTTTAATTCATTTAAAGCAAGGTGTTATTATTTTTTACCATGTAAATCTAAATTTGAAAAAATGTAACTTAACAGCAATCGTCAAAGGATTCTCAGCAACTAACTTGGTACACATTTAACAATGGAATGATGTATCAGACAGTTTCATACTCAAAAAGTATTTCCAATTTCTAATGACATTTCTGCCATGATGAAACTAGCATTTTTATAGGGATCTGATGGACCAATTAACTTAGGAGATAATCTAGCCGCTAGAGAAAGTTCAAAGCAAGAAGAATGTGCTGCCATCTGTAAACTACATGGTGTATCTGGAAACACTCCACTGTCACTTCAATTACAAGCCATTGATAAAGAATATCATGATCTTATTAATGCAGGACAAAGTGGCAAGGCTGATCATGTTCAAGCACTTTTTGCTTGGAAATCTAAACAAGCTACTCAGGTTTGCATTGGAACTGTTAAATATTTGCACTTCATTTGAAACTGTTGAAGGTCCGGAGTGAATTAGGTTATATTTAGGTTGCTTGGTGAGTTTGATTTTCTTAAATGGCAAAAAGAAATCAAAAACGTCATTCCTTTATGATGCTTAATTTATACATTAAATTTATTACATTTTTTTGTCACCAAACTTATATTTTTGTTGTACACTGGAAAAGGGGAAAATTTTTTAAAATATGCTTTATTTCAAAATCTGAGATATTAAAATGTATTTCTAGGAAGGAGCAGCTGCCCAAAAAGCTGCAGATGAGGAATCGTCTCTAGGTCAGGCATATTTGAAATATTTAGATGCTTTGTCATTGGATGATTCCAAAGCAGTGTATAACTTCCATGTTGGTCGAATGTTGGTAATACAAGGGAATTATGAAGAGGCAGTCAAGAGACTGGAGCAAGCTTTATGTTGGAATGGTCAACATCAATGGGCAAAGTATGTATTAAAAGATATCCCAAACATTGTGTAAATGTTATGCATTGAATACCCTAACCCATGGTAAGCATCTGATGACTAAAAATATACCCGTTGTTAAGTTCTTCATAGCTAAAACCACCCAGGTGTCAGCACCTGGAACTGAAATATTGTGAGCAGTGAGGCCTGATAAACCATACCCCATCTGACAGTACACGCACGCACACATATATACATATAGTAGTTATAACATTATTCCAGCCATACTATAATATTAATTTTCAGATATTATTTGGGTCTAGCCTTAGCATTGCAAAAGGATGGTCCAGGAGTCAGGGCGATTGAGGCCATTACATATTTACAGGATGGAATGGAATCACTTTTAACATTAAATACAGAAGCAGCACTGAATCCTGATGAAAGCAGGTACTATTACAATGTGTTATACAACCATCGTGTTCTTCCCATCTGACTGTTATCTTTTTTAAATCCTTCTTGTTTAGGATAGAAGTTTAAAGTGAAAAAAGAGCCTCTTATTTATTTTAATAATTGTCTTATGAAATAATAATTGGTTGGTTGTACGTAATTAAGCGAAAGGTAAATACAGATTTTATTTCTGTTTCATATCTGTCCTTTAATTTATATGCTTTCTGCATTGAATCACCACCTTTAATTACCTGCCTCTTTGACAGCAATGTTCTGAAAATTTATGCAGAATTAATGCATTACTGTTATTGGTCCCCTTATTTAATCAGAGTTTTTAAGATTTGTTCTATTGATGCAAACAAATTAACATTTCAATTTTGGTTTATTTATTTTAAGTTAATTACTTGTGTTTCTATGTAATCTTTGTTATAATAATATGTTAAAGTGTTATAAAAACAATTATTTCTTTATCAAATAGCAGTGAGCGAAAAGCCGTATTGCAAGGAGACAATGTTCTACGAAATGACAATGTTCACCTGTTGCGTGGTATCAATGAATTAGCTAAACTAGTCTCAAAAACTCCAAACATCAAGGATACTATGTCAGCACTGGACATTTATCACACGTAAGCTTTTAAAAGTAATATTGCTTTCTTTTACAGAAATTATACATAATATTTTAAATTAGCAATTATTCCAATAGGAAGCAGCAGATATTATTGACCATATACTTGTAAAATACTTGTACATGAAATTAAAATGAGTTAATTTACTATATATACAATTCATAACAAAATGAATGAATGACATTTCAGAGCTGCTTTGTTAGCTGCATTCTGTCTACCAGATATTTCACGAGGAGATTCCTACAAACAGTTTGAGTGGGTGTTGCTGGAGGCACATACAAGGCTTCTAGAGCTGTTATCATCTAATCCAAAGGGAAATGAGAAGCTGATTGCTCAGAGATGCGAGAGACTGTCGGCTCTTATTCGATACTCTACTATTCCACAGAATGAAGAATTACTGGCCTTACAACAAAAAGTACACATGTATAATTGGAAATAGCAATAACACCTCCACTATATTTGATCACTTTAAAGTGCAATCGCGTGTTTTTCAATTGCTTAATATTTTACCTCAGTAAGATCTCAAATCTAGTATTTTTACTACTGCATCAACTGGAATTCTTATTGTTAAAAATACTAAATTAAGTTTAAGGAAAACATTTTTACATACTTGAAAATACTAAATTAAGTTTAAGGGAAACATTTTTACATAGTTGAGAATGTTATACTGGGAAAGCTTTGTTTTAATTATTTGATTCAATCATATTATTACAGACCTGCCAGACATTGGTGACATTAAATCCATGCAGTAGCCAAGCTTTGTACTTGCTGGGTGCTGCGCAGCTGTCTCACTTTGAAAACAACTCTTCTGGTGATAATTCAGACCAGATGTTACAAGATGCTCAGTCATCATTTGAAGCTAGTATTGCTCTGGAAGGCAAACCTGCTTGTGGATCACCACCTGATCAACTTAAAGGTTTACTGTTAGTTATTTTTAGATTTTTGAGAAGTTGACACAATTTGTCAAATGCCTATTCAATGGGGCTGGTTGGGATTTTAAATACTGCACAGTGCAGAGATAGATGCCTAGAGAGATAGGTGCCTAATTTACAATGTAAAAGAAATACTTTACCAACTGGAAAATCAAACATGCTATAGCCCAAAAAATCTAGAAACCACAAAAAATCATTTTTTGTTTAATTTACTCTGAAATAGTTTTAAAAATGAAAAATGTTTTAATCAGAATAAATACAAAATTCAATATTATAAGGTAAACCTGAAACAAAATCATGATTTGAAATAAAATTTCAGCATGTTAGCTATATTGTTGAACATAACTCTTATTTTAGATCAGAAATGGTGGCAAGATAAAGTGAAGAAGGAAGAGGAAGAGAAGAAAGCAGCGGAAGCTAAGGCAGCACCTTCTGCTGTTAAGACAGCTGCACCTGCACGAGGAGGAGCTGCTGGTGGAAGAGGGGCTCCTGCTGCAAGGGGCTCTCCAGCAGCGAAAGGAAGGGCACCACCAGCTAGAGGGGCTGCTACTGCGACAGCAAAGGGAACTCCAGCAGCCAAAGGTGCAAGAGGTGGAGCAACAAAGCCTGTAGCACCCCCAGCAAAGGTAGTTATCAGGATGTAAATCATGTTTTAATTGGTAAATTTTTGTCATTTACTTTCTGACATATCAAAAAAAAATACCATAAATTTGCATATAGAAACACCACTCTGGTATCTTGTTGGAAATTTTCCATAGCAAAACCTATTTATCTTGAACTAATTTATTTTGCCCAAATAAGCTTTTTAAATAGATTTTGCACAGCAAATTTACATACAATTTCAGCATTAATTTACATTTTCTAGAATATTTAATCATGATATTGTATTCTGTTCTGGTAGGCACCGGTTGGTAAACCTGCACCAGTTAAGTCAGCTTCTGGTGGGAAAGCTGCAGTGGCTAAGTCTGATAAGTGTACATCTCATACTGCTGCACAGCCACCAAGTCCTGCAAAAGCTGAAGGTGCCTATTACTATTTTATGCCAGAAGTGCTCCAGTAGCAGAAGATTAGTTAGAACTCTTATTCCATTAAGTACAGGGTGATCGGAAATAAATGTGCCAAGTTTAAAATTGTATAAAACTTAGTGTATGCACCATTTTGGAGATTTTAAAATTTATTTTACAGTTTGAAATTTCATTACCATTGGATATGAGGGTACAAGAATAACACTGTAAAACTAAATGGGGGATGAAACATGAAACTGACCAGTTTAATATTAAATACAAAGAAAATACAATTATTTTGGTATCTCGCTGGTTAATAATTAAGCAAACTTCTTTGTGTCACACCAGTTTAAACTGAGCACATTTATTTCTGGTCACAGTGTATGTCTTATAATATAGGTATCCAGGATTTTCTGGGCATGAATCTTTTTTTAAATAATTCTGGATTGAATATTTTTATGTACATTTATGAATTGACAATAATGAATTTAATATTCTATTTTTTTACTGTAATATTCTATTACTGTTTTTGCAGAGGCTCCAAACACCGAGTCTGTTAGCCAACCAGCAAGTGCTAGTTCTGGTCCTGTCCCAATTAATCGAAAGTTATACCAGACTAGATTAGGACTTGCTAGAGTTTTGGCTAAGAATCAGGAAACCATTCAGGAATCAGCTAAATATTATAATGAGGTTATTACCATGGCACCAGAGGTAAGAATATGTATGTTTGTATATATGTATGTATATATACATATATATCTATTAATTGTAATCTAGAAAAATAAACAAAGTGTCAACATAGTGGAATTGTGTGCAATAATTGTTACAATGTTATCCTCCATGAATTAATACCTGGAGGTATAGAAAAACAATTAAAGTGGAATTGCTGTGCTTAAAAAAAGTCTTATTATTAACTTCTGTGAAACAGAAGATACCAATGTCCTTGGTTTCTCATATATTTTTTTATGCAAATAGTGTCCAATTTGAACTTGCTTTGCAGCTGCTTTGGACTATATCATTTTTAACAGTCTTCTTATTGAAGTTAACTGATCTGTGAAGTATACATATTGTGCAGATTGTTGAATAAATGTGCTAAAGAAATCTGTATACCAGTGTTTCAGTCAACAACAGAACTCACTAAGCTCTATTTTTGGGATGTTATTATAATTTTCACGGAATTAACTAGGTCATGAGAAAAGCATGATTGCTTAACATTATCATGTAGTAAGTACAGTGCAAAATTGTTTCTGTTAATTTTATTTACTTTGTTTTATACTCGTTAGGTGCATGATGCCTATGTAGAATATGCTGATATGATGATAAAAAATGATCCACTGGCAGCTGTTGATGTTTATTGCAAATTTCCAGTCTCAGAAAATCCTACATTTGATGATGCTTACATATTTGGTGAAATAGTTCGTTTACTGATGAAAGCAGAGAAATTCAATGATCCAAGATTGGGACCAAATATGATTGCTTATGGAAGAGTTATGGGAATTGGTGAGTGTTTAGGCATTAGAATACAATAAAGAATGTTGCTGTGTTACTCATATTTTAGGTTTTATGAATCATTTACAAAATGACTGGAGATGTCACTTTCTTGCAATCATTGTAAGAGGGTATTTGTATTTAAACAAGAGAAAGGTTTGCTTTTGCACAGTAACACAAAGACATAGTCCATTTTACACTATTTTCACTGGAATAATCAAATTAATAGTTGTTTTTTTTTTATTACAAATCACATCTTGGGTTTTCAAAACGTTTTCTCTGAAAATAAGTGCTACCTACATTTTATGCTGCATACCTCCCAATAACATTCTATATCTGAGTAAAGATAATGACACTGATTATATTTTTTCAGGCATTCTCGAGAAGCATGTACAAATATTGGATGATAAGTTTAAGTCAGATCTGTTGAAATCAGTCTATGCAGGAGTAAATCATAAAACTGTTGATGATCCAGACATGCAAGCTTTCTTTAAGTTTAAATGTTGGATATGAGAGTATTATAGTACCAACGAATGTGGTCTTCTATTGTAGTTTAACAAGATACACAATTGATAGTCTACGTTGTGAAAACTTAGCTTAGTTTTTGATTGTTTTGCTTTATTGTTGCATAGCAATGTCCATTTTTGTTTGATTAAGCATTCATATCGTCACATCTTGATATTTTTATTTACAAAAGAATGAAATATAATACTACAACTACATTAATGTACTGAATTTAATTTTTATCTAATGTCAGTCGGAGTTCCTAGGTCAAAGTCTTCCATCTTTGTGATTTTATTTTACTGGTTTAGTGAGATTGTTTTCTATTTCACTGTTTTTCATAATTGTTTGTTTATATTGTTAGGAGTGTCATACTTGTTAGTCTTGCCAGTCAAAGTTGTTGTTTCTAATTATTAGTGTGCTTCTATAATGCTAACAAAATATATATTATTTTTGCTACTAGCTAAAAGATTATTTTCATATTTATCAAATATGATGTATCCGTAGAAAGATAATATTTGTTTTTAAAATATCCCTAGTGTTGAAATATAATTGTTATATAGTTATAATTCTTATAATAGAAGAATGTGATAAGTTTAATGACTAATGTATCTCTAAATATATAAATCAAATAATAACATTGTTGTCTTTTACATGCCCACACCATTAAAGCTTTTATTCAATATACAAAGTGAGCTTATCAAATAATACTTGTTCTATCACAGATAATTGCAAATACATGTGACCACTCTATTTAGTACTTTTATCTATCTGAATCGACTTCTGTTTTTTTTTTGTGATCATGATTTTTGCAATACTTATAATTTCACTAAGTGCTGATTATTTTCTTGCTATCATACTAGCTATATATGTACATGTATATAGGTATCTGCTTGCACTGATTTTTATAAAACAATGCAGTAGAAAAAGTGGAAGGAGATAAGTGCACGTTTTTTTTTCAAATTGCAAAGCATAATTTTTATTTTAATATGCGCCTTTATAGCAAAACACATGAAACCTGATGTTTCAAGTATTGTCTATGCAGCTTATTTTAATTTTATTCAGATCACAAACAGTTCTTTTAGATAGTTAAAAAGTTTAACAGAATGGTCACCTTTATTTGCTATTATATTTACATTTAGACTGGCAACTTTCATAATTTTCAATCAAGCAGTTGATACAGCAATCTCGTTAATTTCCAACTGTACTACAAATTTCATCATAACACATCTTCCTGTTTAATGATTACATATTGTTTAGTCCTTTGCGTCACTGATTCCTTCAGCTCCTATGGCAAACATTGCTTCTGCTTCTGGTAAACAAGGGGAATCATAAATTTTGCATATTCTTGTTTCTCCTCGACCCTTCCTCAGGTATAATCTGGAAACAAAAGAATTTTAAGGATGTAATTCAAAGCTAATAATATTTCGTCATTTTAATCTTAGATAAAACTTCAAATATACAGCAGGGATCCATTTCTGAACCTTCAAGTTACAACTTGAACAAAAATGAAAAAATTTCTATCTCTAGCTCTGTAGACGTAAAGATGTAAATGTGTGCAAAAAATGGAATAAGTGCCACTAGTTGCTTTTTATTTTTATATTAGTGATTAGTGAATGGCTGCTTATTATAATGTAAATTAGTAATAAAAAATCTTAAGTAGGGCAACTCTACCTTGTAGTTGAAGCATGAGCTATAATGTTTCCTCCAATTGGTTTCTTTGGGTCAGCACTGAACATAGCAGCACCATCTACCTGGGCAACAACCTGGTTAGAAATTAATATTGCAACACCAAACTGTAAAGTAAATGGACAAGTATTATATATTAAATTGTTAAAGTACAAATAAGCTTTTTTATCCCACAGTAAAGCTTAAAAGATTATTTTGAGACATATTTGGTTTAAAATACTAATATATTCAAGAAAATATTGATTGTTGATATTTATTATTATAAAGATGAAAATAATCCACGTTTAATATTTCAAGAGTTGTATAAAATTACCAATGAATTTGATGACTGGTTAAAATCAATCTAGTAAATGAGTCAAACTAATTTAATATTTAGTATTTAACAGAATTTCCATTATTACACAACAATTAAAAAAACATGTATAGCCAATTATATAATAGTTGTATGCGGAATAAAAAATAATTTGAATCAGCAACTTACCTCATCAGCTAGTCTGAGTAACTGCCTAAGGAATCGTGCTAAATGCATTTGTCTGGCTGCTAATTCACCACGTCCTGAATAATCTGTTCTATAGAGAGCTGTGGCACTATCAACTATAAGGAGAGCATACCTAAAGAAACACAAAACAAATTAAAGGTGCATCACTCAAATGGAGTTGCTATTATTTACGAT
Organism: Phoronis ovalis; assembly: GCA_028565635.1. Lineage (NCBI taxonomy): Eukaryota > Metazoa > Phoronida > Phoronidae > Phoronis > Phoronis ovalis. The sequence goes on along the minus strand of JAOXYB010015432.1, from coordinate 254 downwards.
GATGATGATGTTACTTACTATTTCATTTCTAGAAAAGAACAATCTGTGAACACTAAGCCTTGATAATCTGTTAAAACAATTATCTATTCAAATAAAAAAGTACAAGTGTGTAATACGGTAATTCTTCTCAAATTCGTACAAAAAAAAATTATTATTTTTTAATTTTTTTTTAGGGGTGTACGAAATTTGGGAAATACAAAATTCTCCGAAAATATGGGTGTACAAATTCTCGGAAACTATAATAAATGCGTAAA
>JAOXYB010015421.1:0-19570 GCA_028565635.1 Phoronis ovalis | reverse complement strand
TGTTTCTTTTAGTCATGTACCAGAAACATTTGCAGTCGTTTTAAGCTAATTGTGCGTCATTAAGCTCATGGTTGCTTATAATTAGTATCATTACATGACATACTGATCCATAGTAAAGTAAATCGTCATTGCTGCGATCCATGGTGAGCAAAGGACGGATTGCCCACCAGTATGTAAACTATTTTTCATCTAACATACGCACGCACATTTCGGGCACAACAAAATCAACTCGTGCCGTATTGCAGTTAACTTCGCACATTTATTTCATGCATTGTTCAACTGTGAGAAGTTCTGAAGTAAAATTGTGCGAAACTAATCTGGCAGTTGACTTGTAAGTGTAAGCAATACGTACATAGCGGTTCATATATGGTCTTTCTACATATAATATGTTTTTTTTTAATTAAACTGTTCGAACATGAAGTTAAGTTGCCACTGTTGACAATGTAGTTATCTGAGTTATGTTAAGTGCCAAGTGTTTAGCTCGATGGTTTTAAATTTACACATTATTTGAATAATTATGTAAAATATCCCCGAGGCATATACACACAGCAAAGTCAAGCGTGTGCAGTCCTTAAAACTTCGATAGATTTGGCCTGTTTACGCTCCGCTTTGGAACTTAGCCGCCATTGTGTTATATATTATATTTGTAAGTGGATTGCATTATTATTCGTAACAGCATGTAGTCCGTACGTTTACATGTCTAATAATAGAATAGAAAAATTAATTGAAAAGTTCACACTTATACTACCTGCTATGTCCGGCTTATTTTTATTCGCTAAATGTAGAACAAATATTGTGGTAGCCAAGTGGTATAGAATAACTTCCATAGTAAAACAACGTGTGCGTTTTCTTTCGAGGTCTTTAAAACATATAACGGAGCACATTATATGTTATTTACTTTTGTTTTTCGACAACTCTACCTTTGTAAAAGAAAAGAATATATGAAAAGTGTGTTGTGTTGATTTTGCATGCCTTATTTCGTTGTATTTTGAAACGTGTTATGTTTAGTCACAATAAGCCATAGACCCTCGTGAGAGAAATCATATTTATACCCGAGAGGTTTTCATCGAGTTGAAAAGTTGAGTGTATAATTGCAGAAAAGCTGGCGATGTAACAAGAGTCTAAGTTACATGTTTATACAAGGATTTACAGCTCGTAGAGGGTATGTACATTTTCAGCTTTAAAACATTTGTTCACTCCAAAAAATTCTTGAAGAAAGTAACAGGTGGTCGTTTTATTATAAAATGTTATATTTGTTATACCTTGAGGGTGGGGGCAACATTCCACGGATGAAAGTATAATATGTTCCCATGTGATTCATCCTGATGATTCAAAGTCAGTGCTAGGTAGTCAAAGAAGTATTTACTTTAAAACAGCTACGAGGTTTATGTTTTTAAAACATGTACAGAATATTCCTACTAAAACTACTATAATGTGGTAGGCAGGAGTTCAAACGGGGCATATTGGTGCAATTTATGAATGAATGAATGCCTTATCATTTGTACTCTAGTTTTGAACATTGAATACTACGATTAATTTAAGATGAAAGCTTGTATAATATAACATCGAATATGCTTATAATTATATTATACATCATGTTATTTTGCTATTAGTTATCAAAACTAAATACTGAAGTATGTGGTACATACACTATTATAAATTTCATAACAGGTTTTAGGGGGAGGAAATTGTTAACCAAATTATACACCATGGTTGTTAGTATTATCCCGCTTTTATTAGAAAGAGACATGAACCTAATGGGTCGCTTGCCTGGAGTAATATTCTCCTTTACTAGTATATCTCTGAACATTCGTTCTGCCTTACTGGATTTCCTGCAATGGGTAGCATATACATTTATTTCCATCATAAAGCCTTGAATTATATTGAATAAATAATATTCAACATTTAGGCGTTCCAATCTTCGACAGGTGCCCGTTCATTTCAGTTTATTATTATTACTAAGCAAACCAACTTGAACAAGTTTCTTCAGACTTTACTTTGGTATGATACGTCGCGATAATTTTATTAATAATGATCGTTTCTGAATGCTAAATCGTTAAAATCATTTCTGTACTAACATTGTCTAAAAAATTATTTTATAAATCCCTCCTGTTTATATTAATGTAAAACATAAATTGAAAATGATATTATGTATTTTAGAAATGTTTCATTATCATAAAATTCCAAACATTAGACATATAAACGCTCAGTAACGTTGGATTGAAAATGTGAAAAAAATCCATAATGTTTTAATTTGTATTAAATGCTTTAAAAATGTTTCTATTAAATTTATGTACGAGGTTTTACATTTAACATATGGATGCGAGGCAGAAGATATACAGCGATAAAAATGTATATAAAGTAAAAATGATTGTTAAAGATGATTGACTGAAAAACGTGATGAATTTAATTTTACCCATAGCAACCACATGAATTTACAACATCTTAATTTCTACACTTCATAAATCATGCTATTTTGTTCCATAATCGTTCCCTTTATGGAATTATTTCCGGATAGAAGGATTACAGCTAGGTATATATTATAAATTATGGAGGTATTAGACTGAATCTTAAGTGTCATCATTATTGATGGACATCGGATTTAATGTTTGGATACGGTAAGTTTGCATAGGTCAACTAAATACAACACAACAATCATTTAGTTGAGGATATTGATGGTAAAATTGTAAGAACATATACTGTTGTGGAATACCCGCCTGCTACTATGTACCATAAAGGCGAGCTGATCGAATAGAATTATTTTAAAACTTGGATTAGTGTTTTAACAAAAAATGAATATCTAGTGACTTTCATTGTATTTCTAGTAAACATAGAAATGCCAGATATATTACTTATGTGTATATTTGATTCAAACTATAATAAATTTGGTATATAAATTAAACAACCGATCCACAGAACACATACTGTACTGTTATTAGGCAATGTGAATTTATAAAAAAGTGGATGTTACTTTAACCATAGCGCAATCGCTAGATCTATTTTTATCGAAACTAATATATATGCTTTAAAACTATATGCTATATATTGTATAGAGGTTTGTGTAAACTAAACTTGACACTGTGACAACGTCTCGGGCATTTTTTTCCATTTCTTTGTTTACACAGTAGACCCGAGACGATCAACAAATGACATGAATAGTATAAAAATACTTGCATTTTGTTGTTTTGTAATTTACACGACAGTTCTGGCAAAAATATGATAAAATTACATGTTTATGTTACCATGTAGCGGTAAATCAAAGCAATTACAATAGTCAATAAAAATGGAGCTTATATCAATAACAAACCATGGTATTGATACTGAGGTGATTAGTTTTTTATTTACGCTAGATACCCCGGGAAACAAGTGAATTTAGAGTCAGGGTTCCATGACTTAAAGCCGTGGTTAACTATTCTTTTAACAACTAGGCTGACTTTGTTATGAACAAATTAAGGCACAGATGTGAAAATTCCACTTGTTAGTGCCAATCCCCAGGCGCTAGTTATACTACTTGACTGTTGTTTTCTACTATGAGTGTCAATAAACATCTAATTACAAATGGCAAATGAAGGTACGAAAAAATGGTATACCAATGTTCCACTGACGAGGATCTGGGTATAGATCATTTTATCGTTAATTAATATAAGATTTTAATAATTAAAGGTAAAAATAAAAAATCAAACCAGATGAAAAAATATCAATTCCGAATCCAATTAGATTCACAGAAAATTCAAGAAAGTAGTTGAAAACTTAAAGGAAAAATCAAGGATTAATCAGCTAATAGTTTTCTTGAGGATAAAATATTTTACACACCAGTTGTTAAAATACTAATGGTCGGCCAACAAATGTAAAATTAACGATAGACATTATAAGCTGTATTTATGTAAGAATTACATTTTTGTGACAAATATTTTGGAAACTATCACAGGTTGCTGTTTAATGTTGATTAAAAAGGATCAAATTCTCAAGTAAAACACAAACGTAGAGAATTTGACATCTTTGAACGCTTGAACAGAATTGTAAATAGAAACATTTAAAATCCATGTCCTGCCAAAATAGACAGGTTAATAGACCAGGTCAACTGTAAGCATTCACGTACTATCACATACCTTCATCATTCTCCCTGAAGAACCGTGCTTTATTATACGGGAATTCTATCTATATGCACTCCAATGGGTATAAAAATCCCGGATAAAAATAGCTGAGTTCTTTATATATGAATATTTATTATAAAGCTTGTTACTTTTTCATCAGTTGAGAGAAAGATATAAAATAGATATAAAACGACATGAAACAGAAACGTGAACGTACTTTCTGGCCAATACAGTATAGTTACATGTATGCAGAGCAATCTACAAGGCAATTCAATTTTACTTATTTCTCGCGTATACATGCATTTTGCATGTCCAATGACTATTTTTTTAGACTAGTTGGTGCAGTATCAAGCGGTACACTTTAAAACGTAAAGCTGTACAACTATCAACAAGTTGTAAATTACATTATTTGCCATATTACATTTAGTACATGTATTATGAATAACTACTTATGCTTGAATTTATATCCTTGAATTAAATTACTACTTTAATTATTAGATTTAAATACCGAATAAGATTAACACTTTAGAAATGGATATACACAGTGCACAAGGTTAAGGACATGTGGTTTTCAATATTTACGATGTAAAAATGAGAACAAGCTATCTTAATGACACCGTGGAGTTCTCAATATGTACATCTGATGTTTTCATTATGTTAATGTGCGGATTTAATTTCCATATGATTTCCGATTTTATATGTATTGTGAAAAACAAGAAACGATTGATTCGGATTATTGTTTTCTCTAGAAAAATATTTTCAAAAACATAAGATGCAGAAGAATGCCACATAAATCCAAAAGTGATAAGAATATTTGATAATTTCATGAAAATTTATTTTTATTTCAGCAGTTCGCAAAAGTTATTGCCAACGAATCACGCGTGTATCAGAGCTGTTCCTGGACCCCACAAAAGGATATCGATAAATCCATCAATTTGCCCTACGAGGTCTATTGTGATGTTTCCACAGTGACATCAGTACTTCATGTAAAGGTAAGCTAAAAGTAAAGGGCAAGTTATTTCCATCCATTAGATTAGTCTGTTAAGACAGTTTTCTAGTTACAGCGTCATTAAGATCATCTGTCAAAGAAATATTGGTTACAAAATCAATGCTGTTATTATCAAGAAAGATATACACTAGACGCCACATACCTGTTTTTATTGATTTGATGCTCTACCTTGAAGTGAGTGGTAATTCTAGATTAATTATCTGACGTGCTTAGGAGTATTCTACTTCTTTCAGGCAAAAACCACAAACAACATTGGGTGTGAAATATTTCAGTGGAGGAGACAAAAGTTGGTTTTATGACAATTTAACATGGAATGGCATTAAACTGGATCAGAGGAAGATACTGCTTATAGCAGGATCGGAATAACATATATATCTATCGCTTGTTAACATCATTTAACATTACACTTTGTTCTATTTATTAAACGCTTGTGTGCATCAAACACTGAGAAAATGACGACTATGATGACACTTAGGATATTATTTATCGCGTGTTTGTTATCAGCAATAACGTTAAACACGTGGGGACATGTTCGACTAACTTTTCCCCCACCTAGGAATTTAGCTCTAGATTTTCTGGATAACGTACGAACTCAAGGACCATGTGGTGTGCCCAGAGGTGAGTGTAAACTGGAAACGATTAATAAAATGGCGAAAAATTACTGATAGTTGTTTTTTTTTAATTGTCAACCATAAGTTATGTACTGAACCTGGCCATGTGTTGATTATGCACATTAATTCCTTGGTGCAAAAATCATAAATTTTCAATAGTTTTCAATGATTAACACACTTGAAGCAGACGCCATAGTGTTATAATTTTCAAAAACAATTTAATTATTTTCCCAGAACTAATGAAAATTTAATATCAAACATTATAGAAACGAGTTAATTTCAAACTAATGTATTGCAAGTGCAATGATAAAAACTAATTAGCAAGGTTAACGATCGAAAACAGACAAGAAAAAAAAATGATTAAAAAACAGTGACAATTAAATGAAGATACTTTGTGTGATTATTACGGTATATATATTTCTTACACATAGGTAAATTTTAGTCCCTTTGGGGCAATTCAATAAAACTGGTATACATAAATGTAGACTTTCATTTTAAAGTTTATCTATAGTAATTTATCCCGAAGGACCCCCTGGAAACTTGTAAGAATACCGTATTCTAGGGTTTTTTCCCAAGAAATTTCACGAAAATTTTTTTAGACAGTGTTAAAAATAACTTTGCTACTTGAACAAAATGTAGCGATCCTATTTTCATAAGGTTTACAGTATAGCTCGTTAGTTGTAGAATCTATGGAAACGTAGGTACGACAAATGCATGCATTATATGATCAATTGATCAGTTTCCAAACCAGTAAAACATTTTAAAATAGTAGAAAAATAAAAAAAATATTAAAATATGCATGCATGTAAAGCATAAATCGAAAAAATAAAATGAACAATTGATATATCAGATATAATTGATTTTAATACCATAGTCGGACACACATACGCAACAGATTTGAAGGAAACATTATCATTTTGAACTCAATTTTCTACTAGCAGCTGAAATTATGAAACGTGTTTGGTAGTGGAATGAAGATGACATAAAAGTTCGCCAAAAGTCATATGCAAATTCTTATTAACTACTAGTACAACTGTCAATATATTGCACCTCTCTTTCATGCACTTCACTTTATGCAAAAAAAAAAATTTACAATGTCTAGAAATTGCGGCTGAAATATTGTATTTATTAGCAAGTTCTGAAACCTTTATTTTTTAGTTGACTCTGATGGGTATGCTGTTATCCCAGAAGTAGAACCAGAAACAGAGTCAGAGTCATCAGTTGAACCAGAAACAGAATCAGAGTCATCAGTTGAACCAGAAACAGAATCAGAGTCATCAGTTGAACCAGAAACAGAATCAGAGACATCAGTGGAACCTGAAATAGAACCGGGGACATCAGTGGAGCCCGAAATAGAACCAGAGACATCAGTTGAACCGGAGACGTCAGTTGAACCGGAGACGTCAGTTGAACCGGAGACGTCAGTTGAACCGGAGACATCAGTTCAATCGGAGACATCAGTTGAACCGGAGACATCGGTTGAACCGGAGACATCGGTTGAACCGGAAACATCAGTTGAGCCAGAGACATCGGTTGAACCGGAAACATCTGTTGAGCCAGAAACATCAGTTGAACCGGAAACTTCTTCTGAACCTGAGACAACAACGGAACCAGAGACGTCGACTGAACCTGAAACAGGTCCAGAGACGTCAACTGAACCTGAAGCAACTCCAGAAGCGTCCACTGAACCGGAATCCGAGGGTACATCTGAGCCAGAAACGCCTCCAAGAAACACTACAACACAACCTAGTCGATTACATTATAATATAGGTATGTTTGGGCTCGTATGTTTACATGTTATAATTACATCAGACGAGAAACCAGGATGACAAGCAACTTACACAATAAAACATCAAGTTTTATAATATATTTATCATAAAATGACATTTACCAGTTTAACAAATACTGACGTTAACTTTGCAACCAGTAGTAGTAGGAAATGCTAGGCTAAAATTTGATTCAGATTTCTCTACTTGCAGACTAGAACTGAACATAAAATTTAAAGACGATAATTTAAGGCTACATTTACGTAATATTTCTAAATTATAAATCATGTAGATATAACTATAAATGATTGTGTTTTAGCTTAATTAGGGCTTAAATAGAAGTAAGCATGTACTAACACTTTTAAAGCGCCAAGATTGTTTGTCTTAATCGTATTATGGCATTATTTTATTTTTCAGAACCTAGTCCTGTGACTGTTCTCTCTGCAGGATCTACTTTCAATATCTCCTGGCATTTGGCGTATGCTCATAGGGTAAGGATTTTTACATAATGAAATAACATTATAATACAAAACAGAATAAAATATCAAACTAGAAACAAAATCAGTTTCATTTACAATTTCTGAAAGAAAAAATATTCCATCGGATTGGTACCATCATAAGTATTAGATTTTCGGATATATTCTCCAAGTAATAAAGCCTATATACAAGTAACTAAATGATTGATTTGAATCTTATTTTATAGAAAAAATAGAATTCAGTGATTGTACTATAAAATGCAAAAAAAAAGGAAAAATTATTGTTTTGGAAATATCCAACATTGTCGATATACAGACATATATGAACAAGAATTAAGTGCGCAGTAGTAAGTAGATCGAAATAGCTTATGAGATTTGAAGAACTTTAGAATACTCAAAAACTATTTGATTTTAATAACAATGCATTGCATAGTACCCAAAAAGCCTATTGATTAATACGTTTAAAATGTGTTAAACATTCAGTCGAGGTGTGATTTGTTTGATTTTTATGGTGCACCATGGTCACTTTTGTTTCCTGGTTTGAAACAATTACACAGTTCGGTTAGCCTTTAACCCGAATCCAATAATTAAAAATTGATTTCTACACATTTGACATTCTTGTGAGAAGTGTTATTAGAATATAACAGAAGAACAATGGATGATTCTTTCAGGTTTTTAATTAACATCTAAATTGAGTAGTTTGATATTTTTTTAGCATTATTTGATTCATTGATGTACAATTCAGAAAATAACAAATAATTTACATGATTAAGTTAAAATCAAAAATTTTAAGAAATAATGTATATGTAATAGAAACTATTTAGCTAAAGTAAAATCTCAGATTGCGAGTCAGATTTAAACGGATTGTGTCAAAAAACGTCTGCTTCACCAAACAACATTAATATGGAAAGACGTTGTTTAATATGCTCGAAGGAGTATGAATGTTGTTTGCATTTACATTATCAGTTGAAAACAAATATTTTAAAGAATTATTTAAATATGATGATTCATATGCTTGTTGCTGGACAACATTCAAACCTGATACTCTTTCTTTTGTATTAAGTAATGCATCAAATTATTAAAGGTAACATAGCCTCATAAAACTCCAACGCCAAAGTTAAACAATGGAGAGACCTAGTAAGAACTTCTACATTTTGGATTTCCACGTACACAGTTTTCTGCATGCTGGGTGGGAATGGAATATATATATAATAAAAAACGATTCTTATCCATTGTTCATACTTATGGCAACTGCATATTAAACTTTGCGGTTATGCTAATTAACTATAACCTAATTGTTACAACACGAAGAAAGTGAAGGTGTCATTTTAGAAGCATAATAACACTAATTTTAGACACGCAAGACATTAAAAATATTATATAGCGTTAGTGTACAAATTTACCTTTCACGTATTTTAACTAAGTGTAAAAATCTGTAATTTTAATTATGCATTTATAACAAAAGATACATGGGAAAATATTCAGGCACACAGTGTTAATGGTTATTCAATTGGGTTTACTCTATATCTGTACATATTTGCACAACAAATTAGTTTGCTCCCGGTGTTGTTTTACTATCGATCGTGCCAGTTTATTTGTTTACAAGTTCTTGTTCATAGTATTGAGTCATGTTTTAATTGATTTTTGTATTAATTGATCTTAATAAGAAGACTTGATGTTTCATTACCTACGTTTCGAAGTGTTATTGGAATTAATTGCGCAAATATTAGCCATTAAGCGCATGATGCGGAAAAGTCATTTTTTGATTTCCCGGCACAAAATGATTAGCGTGACAAAACATTTTCGTTCACCACTTACTTCATGTTTACAATATTATAGCACACCTATTGTTATTAATAGTACTAGATGGTGTAACCTGAACATGTTACTTGTTTTTTTCTTAGGGTGGCTATAAGTTAGAAATACTTGACGAAGCAGGTGTCGTGATTAAAACGCTGACACCAACGACCTCTGGCGAATATATAGGCGCTGACGACAGCACGTGAGTGTTAATGTTAGCGTGCGGTATTATAATAATAATATGATAATTTTCTCCGGATTTTCTTTTCTCTCCGTGGTTGAAAATGTAACTTTGATGGTTACGGTACTGCTAGACTTGATCGATGCATACATGTATATAAAACAAAAAAATGGTACATATTTATCTGTATTCAGTATTTATTGTGTTTATCCGCTGTGTGACCTCATCATTATTTTATTATATGTACTGTACTCAGGACTGTACTAAAAGACGATGAGAGCTTTTACGATTCTTTCATATCTTTGTATTTTTATTATTCAGGGCTCAGCATTATGAAGTTACGCTTCCCCAAAATTTTACTTGTGCCAGTTGTACAGTTCGACTATTACGTCAAGCCTCCGAGTGGGGTGGAAATTATCGGTTCTGGAGCTGTGCTGATATTAGTATTCAAGGTAATAGGACATAGTACTATTGTACCATAATTTTTTTTAAAAAACATGTCTCCATTTATATTGCAGCTTAATTATAATACAATAAAAACAGCAATTCATGCTCAGTTCTTACTATTTCAACCCAATTGCCAGTTTTTCGATTCTATTTATTACCATACCTTTAATTCAGGGTTAAATACAACAGTGACTAGTGCACAATAACAAGTTTACATTGACTTTAACACAAAATAATGTTTTATCTTAAAAGCACTTAATAATTTAAAAACACCTATGCGGACAAATATCGTTTAGATATACTGGAGTTGTATCATAGATATAAATTCAAGCATAATTTTAATGGGTGCTTGGGTGTGCCTGTAGGCTCTTCAAAAGTAATGAGAGCCATGTAAAACATATATCAAGTTATGGTGGATTATCATTAAATACAGATGTGAATATAATAACTTTAAAATTTCAGAAAATGTTGTAAACAATTGCTCAGGCCATGGAAACTTTACTAACGGTGCTTGTGTTTGCGAACGCCTCTACAGTGGACAGTTTTGTCAGTTTAAAGGTAAGTCAAAGTACAAGTATCTACTGCACCTGTTGTTATTACATTTCAGTTATATTTAATACCCTTCCTTTCATTGATACTTGAATCCAGTTATTTTTTGCCATCCAGTCTCCTATTATTATTTATAGTACGCTATTTTTTTAGATGAGTGCTGGGCCAATTCCGATTGTGGACCACATGGACAATGCGTCGACATTGATGCTACAACACACCCTAAGCAACAATGCTTCTGCGAAATTGGATGGTTTGGAGAATTATGCTCACAAGGTAAAATTATGTCTGTTAATTATGATATATTCTCTAACATCACAGAAATGTTTGAGAAACTCAAAGGTTTCCTTGTATAGCTTTGTTCCATGTGCATGCTTCACAACAAGATATTCAATCCGTCTATGTCGTAAACTGTAAAAATGGTCATCATCGATCGTTTCCATATCTGTAGCCACATAAACTATTGTTATATTATGCATGTTAACAGCGTAAGTTGTAGTTAAAAACAAGTTGAACCGCTTGTATTACAATACTGTTACTATTCACTCATTATTTCAAATTCTTTCGATATTTGCAGAATCCACAGTGAAGACTTCCGTAATAGACAAATCTTTGTACATTCATCAACAAATCAACGACGGCTATGATTTGTTCTGGAGGATACTACAGGTATATTACTATGATTTGTTCTGGAGGATACTACAGGTGTCTAAAAATGTTGTTATGTTATAATTTTATAATTCCAGTAAACATAAAAGTGTGGATTTGTGGAACCTAGGATATATAACACTCTAGAGTTTTTATATATCCTAGGTCGAAGCGATGAGTTTTCAGAAATCCACCACGATTTCGTGTAGTCAGTAACTGCATTTATAATTAATTAGCACGCAGGTTTATATATATACTGCGATAAATTGAGGAGTTTTTTTGAAAGGGAGTTGTCATTTTTCAACTTTATTATATCCAGTGTGCTGGAGTAATCATTAAATTTTAGTAATATTCCATTTCAGAGTGAAGGTGAAATTGAGGTGGTTATGGAAATAACTGGGGATGGTTATGCTGCCCTGGGCTGGAGACCAGATGGTAATTGTTGCGCTACATTTCTTTCTGGAGTTTCCTCTAAAAATATCAAAATGTATAGTACTTAATCATGAACATGAACTTGCTAACTATAATGTTGCTATTGATATATGTTTTTGTGCTACAATTTGCTGTTTGTTAACTAATTAATATTTAAAAGATTTATGTGTAGCTAGCGGATTTCTTACAAAGACATAAAATAGCATTCTTGTTGAAAGAAATTGCAAACATCTAAACAGTGGAGATTTATGAGTTTGATAAAAAATATTTGCATTGTAGGCTTAGATGCATCGTGTCGTAACTTTCCATTGCTATCAGAAAGTGTAGTCGGTGGTAGGTCAGAACCTGAAGCAGAATCGTCAACAGAACCTGAGACAGAAGCAACAGGAGAACCCGAGACAGAAGTGACAGCAGAACCTGAGACAGAAGTAACAGTAGAACCTGAGTCAGAATCTACAGTAGAACCTGAGTCAGAAACAACGGTTGAACCGGAGTCAGAAACGACAGTAGAACCTGAGTCAGAAACAACGGTAGAACCTGAGTCGGAAACGACGTCAGAACCTGAGTCAGAAACAACATCAGAACCTGAGTCAGAAACGACCACAGAACCTGAGTCAGAAACAACATCAGAACCTGAGTTAGAAACAACATCAGAACCTGAGTCAGAAACGACCACAGAACCTGAGTCAGAAACAACATCAGAACCTGAGTCAGAAACGACCACAGAACCTGAGTCAGAAACGACCGTAGAACCCGAGTCAGAAACGACCGTAGAACCCGAGTCAGAAACGACCGTAGAACCTGAGTCAGAAACAACAGCAGAACCAGAAACAGAAAATACAGCAGAACCAGAAGTTGAGGGGACAGGTGAACCTGAAGGAGAAGCTGAAGCTACTGGGGAACCCGAAGGCACAGGAGAGCCTGAAGGGGAGCCAGAAAACTCAGGTGAGCCACTTAAAACGCTTTATTTTTAATGATAGGCAAAGATGAATCCTGATTGTCACTGTTTTAGGGGGGGAAACTAGGGTACACGTTTGGATATTGTCAGAATACATACTTTCATTTTAATTAATGTTACAAACGTTTGTATACTATCATTTTTGAGTATTTTCTAAACTATTTTGTAATGGATTTTGCAGGTAGTATCCATGCTATGGATTGCACGGATATTGTAATTGGAACGGCTAGAGGCACTATTAGCCGAGTTTTTGACTTTTACACCCGTGATAGATCGACACCTCGTTTTGATTCCTTCTATAATAATGGCACTAATAGTCTTACTGCAGCCTTAGGGTTTGAAGTTGATGGAAAGACTACAATTCTTTTCAGAAGGAAACTCAATGGTAAGCTACATAAGTGTATTTTTTAAATTATTATATAGAAATTGAAAATAAGCACTAAACGACTGTATAGAGAACTGTTTGCGTTGAAATCGTCTTGGGTAGTCTTGGAACTAATAATCTCTGGTTATATTGCTACTAGTCTAGCAAAAAACATACTTTTGAACACTTTCGGGACTTGGAGACTCTGGCTAAGAGAGAATAATATAGAAGTTTTCTAATTAACGGGTTATGTATTTTGCATGTATTACCTACATAATTTAACTCTTCATTTTGTGTAGCCACCGAACCACAAGATCACAGTTTCTTGAACAGCCAAATGCACGTGATCTGGGCACGGGGTCAGCAATATGGTAACTACTTTCATGCACCCAGCTCAGGCATAGAAGCGGGCACCGCAGCTATCGATAATTTTTACCGTCCTGATGAAATCAAGTATCATGGCTCAAGTTCCTCTAATAGAGGAGTTATAAACATGAATTTCTTTGGTAAGTCATCACACACCACAGAGTGCAAGGTAGAAGTACAAAACTGGTGCTTATTGTAACAATTAAATAATTTTCTTCTTCAATGTACCATTTACATTATTTAAAGCACGTGGCGGATTAAGGGGACTTTGCAAACCACTCTAAAATTACGAAAACGAGGAAATAATTTTTTTTCGTACCTTTTAATAAAACCCCTAAGTAGAAACCTAGATCTTTTCCTTGCTATATTATTTTTCTTCTGAATTTCTAAATTTCATTACAATTATGAGTTCAATTGATTGCTAATTGTGCCTTTCTCTTAATCATGAACGATTATTCTTGGTTACAGACAAACCAAGAACATTTGGCTTGTGCTACAGCGAGTATAAAATACCTTCTTCTTGCACGGATACTGATTGTCAATACAAGGCAACGTGGGAATACATTGAAAACAATGATGAAATTAAATTTGAAATCACTGCACAAACGTCAGATAATCAGTGGATTGGTATTGGATTTTCCGAAGATAAGTTTATGGTAAGATAAATGTTCTTGTTTGTATTAGTTTCATTGCAAGTTTTACTTTGTTCACAAGAAATACTGGGATAAATGCTTAATCAATTAAACTTGTAGTCCTCGCTATCCAAAACTGTGACAAAAACAGAACTGAGCATGAATAGTCTCGCATGTAAAGCTGTCTTGATGACTTTCTACGGTAATGCGCCTACAACACGTATCTTCTTGATATTTTACAGGCAAACAGTGATGTCATCGTAGGATGGGTTGACGTCAATAACCAACTTTCAGTTACAGACAGGTATATTTATATTTACATATCTACGGCGTCTATGCTATGTTACACGTTGCACAAGTTTCAAATTTAATTTGAGAACATTATTTATTATGTTGCTTCTTGTTATTTGCTACATGTACCGAGAATACAAAAACCAAGATTTGAAGAACTTAAGCACCTACTGTATTACTTGCATACCTAAACGAGATATTAAAAACATGCATTCACGGTATTCTATTTAAACGTATCAAAGAACATCGGTGCAGATCCATGGTTTTTTTAATTCAGTAAACAACTAAACTTTGTTTTAAATTTCAGATGGATTTCTGGTTATTCGGCACCGCCAGAGGATACGCAACAGAATATTTACAACATCAGTGGCTCAATGGTAAATGGTACGACCACCATTAGATTCACCCGTAAAAGAGACACGGGAGATAACAATCAAGACCTTAAATTTTCCGACACGGAATGCCGCCATTTATTTTTTGCTAAAGGAGGTGTTTATTCAGTGGATGGAACTATTACAAAGCATTCGTCAACACCTGTTATTTCTACGCAGAAAATATGTATTGCAAGCTGCAACGCAGGTATACTTTCTAAACGTTAACATTAATGTAAAATTGTCTTCTGTACGGATGACCATACTGCTGAGCTTCCCCGATATAGCTCAGTCGGTAGAGTATCATACGTACTTTGCTATTTGGAGGTTAAGGGTGAGGGTTAAAGGTTTGGGTCCCTGTTCAGGTGATAACTCATTTTTTACTATCGTTCATTAATTTTTTGGATGAGTACAGATTTTATCAAAGGTGTTCCTACTCTAAGTAACATTATATACCCCAATAACATATCAGTAAATAATTTTTAGAAAACCAAACATTTGTTTCATATTTTTCAAATTACAGTAATAACAGCAGAACCTAATACAACGGTAACAGCAGAATCTAATTCAACGATAACAGTAGAGCCTGATACAACAGTAACAGTGCAACCTGCTAAAACAAAGAAAGTTTTCAATGTTGGCGTGAGATTTACAGCAGAAACGTACACTGACGACCTCAAAGATAGTACGTCACTAAAATACCTTACATTGAAGCAAAGCGTGGAATCTAATGTAAGTACATACATAGAATTGGTTGATTTAATGCCGGGTTTTATCTCATGCCAATCTAATACGCAGGCGTAATATCTAATTCGTCCGTCCATCTACTATCTGTCATACAAGTACACCAATAAGATCATTATGAACTTTGTGAACGCTGCACTGTTAAACTTCTATTACTGCAGTGATAAACAAAATAATGCGGATGCAAGGGGGTGTGCGTAGTGCAGTGGCTCTTCAGAAACATTAATAGTTATGCATGCATTTATGGAAGAATGCAGTATCATGTTTTATTCCAGAACAATACTACTACATGTAACACTGCAACTTACTTTTAATACTGTAGAAAGCTGTTTGCGACAGACGCATCAAAGGATACCGGGACCATACGTTGCTGTGAAAAACATCAAATCAGAAACAAATAGCTTTTGAATTAATCATTGTAACTTACGACAAACTCTTTGACATTTTTGAAATATAGTCAAGAACATGAATCCAATCTCTTAGTAATGTGTTGTCTTTTTAAATTACAGGTGGCCAAAGAATTTGCTGCTGTTGACGAATTTGACAGCGTTCAGGTTACAAGTTTCAGGTAATGTATAATTGATTGTTCTAGCTTAAACAGTTTATATTAAAATTGCGAGTTTACGAAAAATAAATAAATCGGAACACATACTGTATTTATGTAGTTTTTATAAAGTTTTTAGACTGTGCAATCACTTGATTACTTAACTCATAATAGCGAAGTGGCAAAAGAAATATGGAAACACGATATTACAAACACGTCAATCTCTAAGCAACATCTAATGGTTAAATTGCATGTGCAAATTAGCTGAAGCACCTTTTAAAGCAGATGTATATGTAAATTGTTATAACTCTTAAACTATATGTAGAAACTAAAATCATGTAGGTGATCAATTGTCATTTCAGTCAAGGTAGTGTAATTGTTCATATGGATGTTAACTTCTTGGTCAGGACTGACCAAGCTACAAATGCAACGAATACTCAAAGCCTAAAAGATAACATAGTATCCGTTGTGCAGTCTGGTCAGATAGGAGTTTTCACTGTAGACCCTGAATACATACAAGTCACAGAAAATGGTAGGTTTTCCTGTATTTGTATAAGCTGCATCAAAACACATATCTAGTTCAAATTACTTCGAGCCCTCGTGAACGTTATGTTACGTTAACACGTATGAAACGTTTTGTAACTCTCACAATGTTAGCTGTCCGGTCATTGAGCAGCTCATCTCTGTCACAACATGTATCAATGCAATATAGACATGCACGTGCTTACATAAATAGGAGTTGTCATGCACTTTTAAATGTGACTATACTGTACATGAATTAATAAATGTGTTATGCATCTAGCTACATAATGCATAACTACAGAAATTAAGAATCAACATCTTTTTTATTTTGCAGGAGAAACAACAGTTCCACCAAAAGATGTGAGCGGTTCATATATCGCACACACAACGGCAATAGTTACTGGTGTTGTCTTGGTTGTTGTTGCCATAGTGATAACAATTATTAAGTATTGGAAATGGAAACATGATCATAACAAAGTAGCCTGCAAGAGAAACCCATATAATGGTCATGCCGCACAATGCAAACATAATGGTTTAACTCAAGACGAAGAAAATGGCAATCAATTCCAAGATGAAAACGATGCTACAGGATTGCTTGGTATTAGTGATGCATATGGCATTAAAACATCAGATAAAAAATGTAGAAAGAAAAAACCACATGATATTGAAGCGCCACCTAATGGTACCGCTCCTGTTAATGGATATGCGCATCTAAGTAAGACCGTTCCAATGAACGGACATGCGCAACATAGTAATGGGACCGTTCCAATGAATGGACATGCGTGGTCGATACCCAATGGTGGTGTGGTGGACAGTGTTGAGAAAAACGATGTTGTTAATACAGATACCTTTGAAAATACAAAATGTATATCTAATGAAACTGGCGAGGAATATGTTTGTTCTAAAAATGATACTAATCAAAATAACACTCGAGGAGTAGGAAATAATAATTGCACGATAGCTCCAGTAGAGAACTATCAAGGACAAGATTTTAATTTTACGTCAGTTGTACCAGCAAAGGAGTACAATGATGGAAACCCTGTATGAAATTTCAGTTTGTAATTTTCTTGCCACCTATGGTACACGGTCCGGGCATTGTGTGCAGTCAATGAAAACACAAGACAACAATCTTACAGATGTTTATTGGCATATTAAGTTCTTAGTTTATGATGTTTTGAGTTATGTTATCATTGAAACCATTGATACCTGCTGGACAGTGTTACTTAGTTAACCATGACAAATGAGAAAAGTATTTTTGTATTTATGAGTGCAGAATATAATTTATTTGTAATTTTATCTTATTTCTATTTAATTATTTGTATGTATTTAAATGTTACTTTGAACACTATCCATACTAAATTTTAGTAATAGTAAAATGAATTGAACTCGATTGTGGATAATTGAATAAAATTATTTTATAGAGACATGCCCAATCTACCATAATGATTTTAGCAGATGTCCCTCCATCAGTATAAGCCCCTATTAGTAGCATAATAAATATTTATATGAATTAGAAGCCTGGGGTTTAATCTGACAGATACAATGTGAATTAATTCTTTTGACAATATTTATCTGTAAAAAATGGATTTATAACATTGTGAAGAAAAAAGTGTTTGCTGTAAATAGATCGATTTTGTATTGTTACATGTACAATAATGTCAAAGCGAAACCAACGTGATCAAATAACAAAACTGTTTGTTGATAAAAAAAGTTTATAAAATATAGTGGGATTAAAACAGTATATTCATCATATCTTGTGTACGTTAGTGTTCAATAATTGAGCATTGTACTTTTGTGCACAATTTATTGTTGAAACGGTTCTTAATTGAAAACTATATATATTGCTATGAAATATAACAAATGTCAGTTTTTAATCTGAAGTAAGAATAAAAACTATGTTAATGAACACGGCTTGTTGTATATTATTTTGCATTAACCAGAAATGTTTTTCTTTCTATAAATAACTGCATGAGTTGTAAAACGGGACGTGACTATGCAATACATGTCCATGCTTGAATAAAAGTGACATATAATTAAGGACAGACAGAATCATGCTTAACCTTTAAATCCCGAACATAAATGAAAAACTAAATAAAATTCCGTTTATGTACGTACATGGTGAAGTACTGTATTTTTCGGCATTGTGTCCGAGGGTATCATTTATAATAATATTACTCTTTAATCTATATTCAAATTTCTTATTCCCATTTTCTTTCTGTTGACATTTCTTGTATTTCATTAGAATTGTGGGACAAACATTGTTCATTACAATTTACCTTCCTGTTGTTCAAGTATTAGGGACCTTAGATATATATATTGATCGATACTGGAATGACACAGCGTTTTTATGTACAATACATTTTGTCCCCTGTTTTGTTGTAGCTACCTTATTGGTTTCCTAGTACAGGAAGTCAGACTGGATGGTTGGGAATTCCAGTCGCATTACGACCACTAGGAAATAGATATTGTTTGCCGCACGTGCTTACGAAAAGCTTGATTCGGTTGATTAGGTCATTTCATTCTCATCTATTACGTAACGTTCCAGTGACCGAACGTAACGGTAAGCAAATTTAATCATGACTGTTTATCCTTTTGATTTTTAAACTGTTAAAGTAACTCGCGATCTGCACCATACTCAGGTAGCTGAAATAATATGACATCTGGGACCGGAATCATGTTTATGACCCCGGGGGGGCGGTCAATATGAAAGTGGGTACGCATGTTCCAACAAAATTTCGCGTGAAAGGGTATGTTTTTCGAACCGC
>JAOXYB010015410.1:0-19579 GCA_028565635.1 Phoronis ovalis | reverse complement strand
TGTGAGAGTCACGTGAACATGTCTGAACTCGGCCTTACGTGACCTACATCTCTATCAAGATCTGTGGTTTACCACGGATGCCGCCTAGTAGTTTAAATGTCTACCTTTTTCTTTTCTTTTTTCTTCATTTTGAGTGTCTCGTCATCACTCGATTCTGTTTCCTTGTCTTCTTCCTCGTCTTCATTCGTGTTTTTTTGTGATGTCAAGGGCTCATCCTCAGAATCTTCAGCAGTCGTAGACTCCTAATACAGATATTACACATAAAATAAGCAAACTTAAAGCATAACACTATGTTATGACCTCCATCGAAACATTTCAGCAAAGTATACATTGGCAAGTTTACTTATAAGTATACCATATAATCTTTGGAAAAACCAGCAAAAACATTGTTAGACTATATGCTTAGAATTTCTTTAATAAAACATGCCTGCTGTTTAGGAAACAGTGTCTGGTATACATGTAAAAGGGAATTTACAGGGATGGGCAAAACTGATAAAATAATTATCTTTAACAATGTTGTACCACAAAAGGGCTGCTTTGAAAAACCATAATTTGTATACATTTGAATAATATTGGAAATAAAACTCAAACAGTTCATCCTTTCAACTGAATAGTTTATATTTGAAACCATAGAAACTTCAGAACAGGGTAGTTAATTTAACCGACATGAGAGCACAACCCTATCAATGCTGATATGTGTATACTAAACTCGTGCCTACTAAACGAGCCTAATGCTAGGACCACTCACGCTACTTACCTTCCCTTGGAAAGTGACTTTAGGATCATTTTCTATCTCCCATAACCCCTCATTAAATCCTACTTTTTTGCAAGGATTACCAAATTTTGCTTTAAACTCCTTGTAAGGCCAGATATCTTTAGGAGCAAGAAATGCACTGAAAATGAAATTTAAATTGTTTTATCAGTATAACACACCATGGTCAGTAACTACTAAAAATATGTATGTTATACATGACAAAAACTACTGTACTGGTTCATGACATTTTTGTTAAGCCAACCAACTAGTTATGGAACCTATCATAGCCATTTTCTTTGAAAGTCAATCATACATATGGTGCTTTTTACTGTTACTGTGTTAATGATGAAAATTCTCTTTAAGTGTGAATTCATATAGTAGGCTCCATGACCTCACAAGTCAGGTTATCAGAGGAACTTCCATACTTTTTGCTTGTAATAAACAGACAGCTCTGTGGTAGCAACACTTTCTACTGCTACGCATAGTGTTGTTATACATACCACAACCAATCCATTAATAAACAAGTAGGCAGTTGGCCTTTATTTAATGAATGTCACAAGTTTACAAAGAAATGTACTCACTGCTCATGGGTTCCATAAAAAAAGACTGGATATTTTCCTTTAGGTTGCTTTGTGCCCTCTTTTGGGATGTCGATCTGAAAACCAGCAAACAAAACATGTCATATATATATATCACAGGGAACAGTTTATAACATTAATTAATCCTAGCTACATGACCCTACTATGGCTTAGCTGCGGTGAAGCCTTAGGTCATGGTTCTCTATGTGTTAAAAACAAAATGTTTGTTGATGTTTAATTTGTAGTGTATGAGTGCCACAGGCACTCATAGTAGAGTCTGACATGAAGCCAGGACTAATTTCACATTAGATCTTAATATAAATGCTCAGTCTTGGGTTTGTCTTAAAGTTTTCAGACACTGAAAGACGATGGCAGCTTATTAATATACATTAGACGAATAAGGGTACAAAATAATAACTATTAACACATGTCACATTCATCATTATTGTCTGTTAATGATAACTATAAATTGATATAGTTTCAACTCCATGGTTCACTTACTCTGGCTGGCCAATGTGGATATCCACGAACTTTGGCAAATATTGTATCTCCCTCTTTGTACTCTTTTGGACGAGACATAATATTATCACTTCAAGTCAGAATTAATCTGGACAGCTCTAACACTAACAGTATTAAAATGTCAATTGACAATTATGACTTCAATTTCAAGCAGCTCTTCGTTTCTGTGTTCCGTTTTTTGAAATTCTAAATAATAATTAAATCCGTAGGTATAGAACTTTGAATTCTAACGTTGTTTGAAAAATGACTAGCGGCAAACAGTAGAAACGATTTGCGTCGCAGTTAATTACGACAAAATGTGCAGAAAGTGTGATTGCCTCCTCAAAATACCGCCATGACACATCTCGCGTGACTTTTAGAGACAATGAAAGGCGCGAAAATCAGCAAATTCAACGACATTAGCATTTCACTTAATTAAATGAAATGTTATTTATTACTGTAATAACAACGCAATACAACACAGAGTTTCAATTTTATATATATGTAAACATAGCTTTATGAATGCAAAGAATCGGTGCCGTATTTACGTCAATCACCAACAGGCTTCACGTAGCAACATCTGTGATGGAAGCCGAAGGGATTTTACGAACAATCATTGAATGTGCCAATTTTGCTGCTGTGAAGCATAAGGATCAACGAAGAAAAGATCCAGAACAAACTCCATACATCAACCATCCTATAGGTAAGTTGAAATATCCAAATTTTTAACAATTTCTTTCAAGAATATATGAAACACTGGGTGGGGTGTAAACCCAGATAAAGTATACTATATAAATTACTAAAATTCTGAAATTTCGCACATGCTACTTTACTTGAGACTGTGAGTTTAAAATCGCGGTTTAAACGGACTAGACCCTACTATGCATATTGTTTGACTACGACAGAGCCATAGGGTCATGCCCACTATATGCTAAAAACTTGATAGTTTCAACTAAAAATTTGTTTTGTGAAACTCACTTTGTACATTAGAACGTAACAAAATAAACATCACACATTTTTTAACACACAGTAGACCGCAGGCAAACCATGTAAGATCATGTAGTTAGGACTTGTTTAATTATTATTCTCTGACTGTGTTTATCGCTAATGATTTTAACAAAGCTACAGTATTTTCTTTAATAATCGCCCCTGTTTTAATAATCGCCCCATTAATAATGGCCCCCTCTAGTGACTAAAATAAATCAATAATCGCCCCGGGGTGGCAATTTTAATGGAAGACCCATTTGAATTAATGCGAAATAATTACATTTTAATTCATTATTATGTGTTGCTGATTGGCTCTTTTTGGATGATATGTTCGCCCTCAAAAGGGTCGTTGGGTTTTAAGGAAATATATAGTATTTATTACTAATATTAGTAATATTTCCCCACATTATCTTTAATAAGTGTTCTGGCTCGCAAAACAAACTTCGGATCACCTCCAATAATATACTTGGCTGGAATTTCCATGCCGACCCCTTTGAAGATCTTGATCAGCAAAACCGCAACGAGTTAGTCATCGATGCGTCATTACCCGAAGACTCCGAAACTGTAACAACAATCCCTAACAATAAAAGTGAAGATGATGATGAAAATGATGACGATGTTGATGAGTATATTAAAATTTAGGGACATTAGACTCATATAAGGAATAGCAGTTATAAATTTCTCAAATGCTCTACTTGTTTTTAATTGTGGCATGCATTTGTAATTGTAGTTAAAAATTGAAATAAGCTTACCGTTTGTTTAAGGTTCATGAGTTTTTCTTTTGTATCGCAAACAATCGATCTAAAAAATATTAAATACATTCATGCCAGGAGTCCAAAATGGAAATAATCGCCCCCTCTCTAATAATTGCCCCCCCCCCTAAAAGCATTTATTTTAAATAATCGCCCAGGGCGATTACTAAAGAAAATATAGTATGTAAGACATCACTATCTGAGTTATATATTGCTTTACGTGGATAGTGGAATAACACCCAGGGAACAAGATTACTATGTACTAGTTATCATACAAACTCACTTGTGTAAAGGGTGGGTCCACATGCATGAACATATGTTTTAAAAAAGCCCTAAAAGCATTTATAGCCTGTTAAAAAGCCATCCCTTTGCTGGAAGACTTGCATATTTACAAAAAATTACCTTTTGGGAGACCTCAATCAGTAAAAATCATCGGATAAGTAAACATGTTGCCTCACGAGTTAAGTTGTCCTGAATTTTCTCATCTGCTGGTAAAAAACATGCCTTTTTTTACTATGCATCTCTATATATCTAAATGGTGAAAACATTCCCTTTGGCAGATCTACACTCAGTGTTAAAATAAACACCCTATTTGCCAATATTAGCCAAATATATACCCTTAACGCGGAACACACATTACATGCCTGGTTGAAAAAAAATATCCCTTTTCACATGAATTTTTGTATGTGCTTGTGGATCTACCCTTTGACGGGACCCATCTACCTCTCCCCGGGTAATTTCACTGCTACAAAAATCCTAAAAATTATTTTCTTAATTCCTAAATGAATAGAAGAAAACAATTTTAAGCATTATAACTTGTGCAACCTGAAAGGTAAAGTTAAATATCTTTCGAATTTGCAGGTGTCGCTTACATTTTGACTAACGAAGGAGGTGTGAGTGATCCACGAGTAATTAAGGCAGCCTTATTACATGATACAGTTGAAGACACAGACACTACAAATGAAGAAATAAAACAACACTTTGGCGAAGACATTGCAAGTGAGTAATTGTAATTGAAGTTTTCTTATTAAATTGCTATACCTAATTTAGATATTTTGACCTGTGGAACTGCAATAATGAACCAGTACTGCTATAAAACTTCTTCTATATTTGACAAATGAAATAACTGAAAACTGCTGTCCTGTCAACTGCTAAATAAACTATTATTTGAACTCCTCAATGTAGAACTGTTGAATAACTGGCTTCCACTTTGGTAAGGGTATCTACTTTGTCTCTACCTAATTATGCTTTAATGGCTTTTGCATGCAGGAACCCATCATGTAAAATGGACTTAATGGTATATTGGAAAACATTGCTCGCATGTAACTTTGCACTTTTGTTTTTGCATGAATTTATAAGTTCTGATTTACAGCGTGTTTTTATTTTTGTTGGAATGTTGGAGATGTTATTTTTTAAATACAGCAAATATGATATTTTCACCACTTTAAGGTTAGTATGACAGTATGATTTTGCAATGTTGCATAGCATGTTTATATTTATTTAATTTGAGTGCATGATATCCTGCTTCTATTTTCAAGAGCTTGCTGGATACAGGGATACTGCTAGAAATTGTTTGTAACATAGCATGTCTGAATTACCATTCACATGTTTTTTATCTGCATGAAATTTTTGCTAACAAGATATGTACTTTTAAGACATATTTCATGTGTGAAACTTGACAAACCTGACACGATTTTAAAAATGTCACCAAAGTCGACACATAAGCAAATATTGAGCGATGGGCATGGTTTAGAATTTTACCATTTAGGGATTTAATAACTAACTTTGTTTACAGTTGACACTCATAACTTTGAGGACCCTTGAATACCGTACTTTAGTTCACTTTTTGCTCATATTAGACTATAACCACACAAGAAGCATACTTTCGTACCTATGGCTATACATCTCAGCTACTTATAGGGTAATTCACATATAGTGTCCGCCCTCCTCATAAATACTAATTAAAATTCTAAATCCTATTGTCCAAATGGTAAAAGTTGTCAATTTATATCATTTCAAGATTCATACATACCTCCCTTATGGAGTTTGTAATTTTTAAAATTTGACGACTCAAAAATCTTCACACCCTTTCTGGTGACTTGTTTTCCTTTTCATGTAAGTGATTAAAGCACTTTCAGTTTTAATTTTGCTGATACTTCATGAAACTAATATATTGTTGGAATTGTCTTGTAGTACCCTGACACAATTTATTCAGTATTAACATCACATCATGACAAATTCACTGTTAACTTCCTTTAAAAAAAATTGAACTTCATCCACAAAAAAATATTTAAACAAATTCATTGTTAGAAGAAATACCTACATTGTAGTCTCTGCACAATAAAAAAGATATTTTTGGGTTTTAGGGATTGTGGCCGAGGTGACAGATGATAAAAGTCTTCCAAAGCAAGAAAGAAAACGTCTTCAGGTTGAGCATGCCCCACACATCAGTCACAAGGCAAAGCTGGTTAAGTTGGCAGACAAGCTGTACAACTTGCGGGATTTGAACAAAATACTACCGGTTGGCTACACAGAGGAGAGAAGAAATGATTATTTTGAATGGGCAGCTAAAGTTGTTAAAGGTCTCAGGGGCACAAACCCAGATTTGGAAAAATCTCTGGATGAACTGTTCAGAGCAAGAGACATTATCATTGATTAAACTATAGATTTTCATGTGGGACTAAATGATATCACAAACATATTTGTTGCATTTAATACTTTTTAAATCTTCTGAAATTAAAACAGTTATTTATATTTGTAACTACAAGGGGTCAGTTACTAATAGGGCAACCAGTGAATTATAACATTTTTACCCAAAGGGTTTTAAAAGTTCACTTGAATATGTGTTTGACGTTTCTAACCTAATATAATTTAAACATTTTTTTGTCAGGTTTTGTACTAGCTCTATGTAGAATTGGTGACGGTACATTGTTCATGTATAATTAAAATAACATAGTGACAGTAAATATTATCAACAATATAATTTTGTTTTTGTTCAATATTTTTGAGTTATAAAACCGGATAAAAGTGCTCATTGTAGCTGGGTGTGCCTTGAACATGGAATGTTGCCATGCTATTTTAGTTACATAAAAAAGCTATTCAAGCCTCAGTAATATATAACAATGATTTAATGAAGAAAAACTACTAAATTTCTCTTAGAAAATGTAACAATATAAGATCAAAATAGCTTTTCTTAACACTTATAGAAACGATATACAGGCATATTCAATTCTAAAGAAGCTTTTAACATTTTCAGCACAATTTCCTTCATAGAACATTTTTTGCGAAAATAATGCATATATTTTACTGGCCAAGATCTTATTAAGATAAGTCCATAGCAATTTAAACATTAGTAGTATTACTCATTTCATTCATCATATGATGTACTCATTTTTTATGTATTTTCAGTCGTGGCTATGCATGTATTTTCAGTCGTGGCTATGCATGTATTTTCAGTCGTGGCTATGCATGTATTTTCTCAACAGGTACTGTCACTTAAATTCCAAGCATTTTTGTTTCTATAAGTACGAAATATCGTTAATCCAATTAATGTCAGAAATTAATTCAAAATTTGTCTGTTTTATTTTTAAATAAAGTGAATGTAATAACGGAGTAATAGCAAGCAATTAACCAACCATGACCTACAGGTGAACAACACTAAAATATTTGCTTTCTGAAATTAATTTATACTTATTTTCTATAATGCACTTATTTGCTGTTTTGTCACCATTATGAAGCCCTTTTCTCATTTATGCGCTTTGTTTACACAATAGGTTTATCACATAAAGGATTTTTTGATCTGTTATTCGAAGTATATTTACATAACTATTGTATCATGTTATATCGTACATAATACTGACATGGGAATAAATGTAAAGTAAACTATGTTGATAAGTAACAATTGTATCGTAATGGAGTGAACATAGAAACGTGGCTCAGTTATCAAATTTCGATGTACGTGAAGCACTGGCCCATCCGAACCTGTCTCCAAGCATAGAGTTTTATGTTACAGTTATGATGCATTCGTCCGTAGAAAGATAACATATGATTATTTGGACATAAGTGGGTAAATCCATTGTTTGTAAATTGATAAATTTATAGACTATACTATAAGGCTGATTTATATCCTGTTCTTTTATGTAGCAGCTATCAGGGCCAGCTAGGATATAATATATATCCTAGGTACAAGCAATGCTTGTTACCTGTTATACTACCCATTACCCCTTCACCCCCTTCACCCGACACCGATAGATTTTATTTGAAAAGCTAATTAATCAGAGATAATTACGCCAGAATGGGGGCAATACGATAGCACTGCTTTACTTTAAAACCCATTCTATTTGTCAACTTACAAAAAATGTCATATTAATGGTAAAGATCGTTTACATCGGGAACGTTTTGAATTTCATAATCCCAACGGCTTATGTCATTTATTTGCTGCTATCAGCTTAGATTGCTGGAGTGGAGGCAGTGATAACCTGACAGGTTTGTTGCTATGTGTATTTAACTTGTTTGGTTTGTTTCTTTCGATGAGAAAAGTACTTATTATATATTCATTAAGTGAAAAATCGAATTTTTAAATCGATCTGTTTTATGACACGATTTTTTATTTCAATTTTTTTGTTTTAACAATCAATCAAACGTGATAAAATTAGACGTTACTAGTTTTTGTAGTAGCAAATTTTTTTGTAGCATCGGCCGACATTGCATGAAGGCGTTCTTACCAACATTATTTAACATTTTATACTTGTCGCTGCGTAGTGGACAAAATAAATGAAACCAAGATCGATATCTATAACAAAATAATTAGTATTTATGAATCGTGATGAATTTATTTTAAATAAGAATTCCATAGAGGAAGTAATTTATTCTATCGTCTATTCTACAACTATCAATGTACAAAAGGCTTATCGAACATTTCCTTTAGAATGTAATTCATACTTGAACTAGCTTTCCGTGGAACCTGTAGTCACCATGGCAATACGACAGATTGTTTGTTTTGAATTAAAACAAGAAATTAGACGTATTTAAGAGGTGTTTTTCTAGGAAGAGATATGACAAGTCAGAAAATGTCTACTCCACCTTTAAACCGCTCGAATCTGTGTTGCCAGAAGCTGGCAGAAAAAAATAGTCAACTTAACCTAGCTACTACTCAAAACTGGGTATTTGATATAGCGGGAGCCAAGTGTGATGTTGGCTATAGTTCTCTGCTGGTGGCATAAAGAAACATATCTTTTTGGCAGTACTTTTAAAAGAGTCTACAAGAAAAAATAATCTGTTGTACATGTCATTATTTGTCCATTTTTCCTGTTTTTTTCAGATCTGATGTAACATATCCATAATGACTTCTCGTTCAACAGAAAACAGCTTTGGGGATCTGTCGCCTTATCCATACTCGCAAACAAGCGGGCGCTTAAGTACGGCAGCATCACGTAAAATTGAGTACGAGGAAATTTTTGAAAAAACAGACTTATACAAAGCGATTGAAGCAGGAAGCCGGGAGTCATTGCAAGAAGCTTTTGCTGTGATAAATGATATGAAAGTAAAAGATATAAGACAAAAATCAGAAATAAATGGAAATTCCTATATGCATCAGCTTGTTGGACGTTCTGGTGTAATAAAGAAAAAGACTGGTGATTTAATCGCGGCTGTGCCATTACTCTACAGATTGTCAATGGCTGGAATTGATGTAAATGCTAGGAACAATGTTGGAAATACGTGTTTACATATGGCTTGCTTCAAACCATACGCAGATCAACTATTTGAGGACTTAATCAGGATAGGTAAGTGCTCTTCGTATGGATATAACTAATTATCACTGTGTATAAACTGTTCCTCGCTCGGGGTATTATTTTTACGAATTGTATATCGGACGGGGTCCCGGGGACAAGTATAACTTTTACTGTATACCACTCAAAATGTGGTTACCCATAGTTTTTGTTTGATTTTTGAAAGAGAAATTGAAAAAATCATATATCTCTCTTATTTCTTTCTTTGAAATCTGTAATCGTGATTACTTCATGAATATTTCGAAATTTATTTATTAAATGTTGCACAATACATACATATTTGAAAATAAACTAAACATGTATATTCTTCTACACAGCGAAATTGTGACTATATTTTAGGCTGTGACCCAGCAATAAGCAATATACGTGGCTGTAAAGTAATTCACTGTTATAACAACAGAACGTGCCAAATGGTGAAAGGCCAACCTAAGGCACAGTCTGGCATTTGGAGTGCAGGTAATGATAAAATGATAATTTCCTTGGATGCTAATTGAATTATTTATCTAGCCTTCAGGATAAGTGATTTGTAACATGAATTCCATTATTTTAAGTTTCTTCAGATCAATTTTTATTTCTAACCAAATGCAAACATAACAAGTGTAGAAAATCTTACTTGGGGTTAGCATATAAAAATATTAAAGACATCTATATTCATTTTTTTTTGCGGACTAGGACATTCGTAGTGTGCATGCTAACGAAAAACTAGCCGCTATACCACTAAGATTGGCTTCGTGTCCATTTACGTTGACATTTGCCATAAATATGGCACGCCCAAACGGAATGCTTGGAATCGCTCCCTGGTGTAGCAGGCAGTCGCTCCAGGTCATTGACTCGACCATTACTTCTAAGCCCTTTTGAATGGCGTATCATTCGGACATTGATTTATGTTGCTATCGGTTAAGTAAACATAGATGATACAAACCGACTGTTCAAGAGGTTTAATTGGTATTAAATACTCTTTTGTGTATTTACACACCTGTAGAGGGATGGGTTTATCATCATACGGCTACTGTGAAGACTAGTTTTTTCCACACCCTAGGCCTAATTCCCGGGGGGGGTAATCAAGGTATTTTTTGGTAGGGGTGTAAGGCCATTTTTGTATTTACACATTATTAGTTGTATCTTTTACTCAGCAGGATCTTTCGACGTAATGTTGATGCAATAAAAACAAATAAAACTTATTTATTTCAGTTGGCCATTCAATGTCATTATCCCTCTGTCCAATATACGAATGTCTTGTCAATACAAAAATGTCTGCCACATCCGGGGCGACGCGTTACACATATATACCAAACAGCGTCGTATTATTTTCCTCTTAACTAATTGACATTGATTTAATATTTTCCAGTTGCACAAGAGAACTACTCGCAAGTAGAACAGTATATGAAATCCTGGGTACGAGTTCGGATAAAGAGGGGTAAAAAAAGTTTAAAAGATATTTGTGAGGCGACAGGGAATCTGTCAATTATGAAACTGTTAGAAGACTGGGAATATAAGAATGAATTTATACACTCTCTCCTGTCTGGAGATATTGACAGGACTAAACACACATTCAGAGAAGCAGGTTGGCATCGCAATTCTTAATTATGTTCACTACTTACTAACTCCCATCAGCGTTTGATAATTAGTAGTTCAACGTCATCAAGCTAAGACGTCATTGAACTGTAAATCTGCCTTGAGAATAATAAATAGGACAGACTACTACCAGATGTCGTTACTAGCTAGTATACCAAATTCGACCATTCTAATACAAAGAATAGTGTAAAAGCGAAATGATTCATTGGACGTAAAATTTTCAACCGATCTTTAAATGTATGCCATATTTTTAAAATGATCGGTAGAAATAGAAATTGCACAATGAATATACCGTGTGTGAGCAGTATAATTTTATTACTTTTTTTTCTTATATATATATACCTTCTATTTCTTATACGGTTCGGCATAGATCCAGTTTAAAGCTATATTTTTCGTTGAGGGTTTATGACAGTATTGTTGTTGAGGTTGTTTGTATTTTGTACTGTAGGAAAAAATATTGTAAACACAACAGACGAGTCTTATGAGGTACCTAAACCTCTGATCGTCGCTTTAGAGGAGCTAGGAGACATCTACAAAAAGGAGGTCCAGTTTCTTATCGACAATGGTGCTGAAACAAAGCTGTCCTACGAAGGTATTAACTAGACATATCATGTATTTATCATAAACATGCTGAACTTTACGCTTCGTTTATTAGTTTCCGTAAGTCTTCGGCATTTGGCATTTTAGTTATAAAAATAAGAAAACTGAAGATACAGTCATGTGCTATATCGTGTTGTTCTTTTATTTCTGTGCATTTTAGATGTAACCATTCGAGATACCGTGATATTATTTATGTAGCTTTGAATTCACTTTGTTCAACGAAAAAAAGTGTCTGAATTTGCTGCAACAAGTCCTTTCGCCTTTTTTCAGAAAATTTACAAAATTGGAGAAACGCTTTCCATACATCAGAATTGTACCAAAAAATTAAGGAAGCGTCCGAGGAGAGTTTATTAGACGCTTTAAACTTAATAGATGCAAACAATGTCAATGTTAGATTGAGAAGTTTTCAACCGAAAGACGAGGGATATACATATTTACATTTAGTCAGTGTAATTTATTATAAAACTGAAGAAAGGCTCAGGAAATATCTTTTACGTTTAATATACAAGTTTGCATTGGCGGGGATCGACATGAATGCCCGTGATAAATTGGGAAGTACTGCTCTTATGAAGTCTTACATAGATGAGAAGCAAGACTTAATTTACCACATGTTAAGAATAGGTATGTTTCCTTAATTGTCGAGCTGTTACATCAAGAAGCGGCAATATCTGACCTCCACTTATCCTCACGTCTTGTGGACCGTACAATGTTTACCCCGTGTTTATAACCTGTCCGATTAAGCTATCATATAGCTTTGTTGCACTATCAATAATTAAAAATATTAAAATAAGCCACCCGTAGTATACATTCATATCTTGTACACTGGTTAGTTGTATGTTAAGGAACATGGATATCACTTAGATGTTTTGAGAATACAAGTAAAACTCCCTCGACCAATAATAAAAATAATAATTTATTCAAGAATTACCTATGCTAAATTAATGAATTACATTTTAGGCTGTGATAGTTCGATTGGTACACCCGACGGTTGGTCTTTGGCCATGGAAAATTACCAGTATAAAGGAAAAATCACAAAAAACAAAGGAAACAAGCGAAAAGATCAACCAGGGCTTTGGGTGGCAGGTAAATACGAATTGGCTTCAAGGGGTGCTGTTTCAAAGAAACCTCACGACGACTTTCATTAATTTCGATTATAATTGCACAATACTGAGTTGAGTAAGATGTATGTATGAATTTTTAAAACGGGAAATGAAAAGCTATACAGCGCTATCTTTTATTCTTTATTATCTTTTTTTCCTAAAATACGAACACCATGCCGTTCTTTCATTATGTATAAGTTACGCATTTATTAATTCAAAGGATCTGTATTGGAGTTAAACTGAGTTAAATTTTATACAAATTCCATTTCATTTACTTACAGTTGAAGACCAGAACATAGAGAAGGCTGAGCGTTGGTTGAAAGGATGGTGTCGTGTTAACATAACGAAAGTTGATAGAACATTAAAAGAAGTATCCATGGCAATGCAGTGTAATGAGATGACTTCATTACTAGAGGAATATGAACATACCAACGAATTTGTGTGTGCTGTATTTGCGTGTGACATGCATAGAATAAAAAATCTCTTGGCCCTAGGAAAACGTAAGCCAAAATTACCTTTATCAATTCGTTATCTTCAGTTGAGAATTTTTATCTCGTAGGGTTTGTTAGGAATTTGCTAAATATATTTACTGATTTTCCAGGTGACATAACATATTTACGTTCGTTATATATACAATTAAGCCACTTTATGTCAGGTAAAATTATTCACGCGCTTGTCTAAAGTATGTAAAGAAACATCTTGTTCTTTCACATATCTTATTATAAATCGTTCAAATGCGTACTTTTACATACTTAGATAGTGGCACGCTCAATGAAAAAAGTTTTTTTAATTTTCGATATAATTTCCCGTATATATTGTTACTAGTTTTGCATTGCTCCTTATATTTAAGTAATTTATAAATCTATTTTTCAGGTAAATGTAATGTTAACCCAATCAACCCGGTATACACTGCTGGATTCCGACCGGACTTTAGTGCTGAATATGTTTGTAGGCCGCTAATTATACCAGCGTTTGAAATATGTACTCCAGAGGTTGTAGAAATCCTAATTAAATTTGGAGCTGATCTGAGTTCGCAATATGAAGGTATGATTATATCAAAAATAAAAAATAAATTTCTTCTTTGTTTTTCGTCTGTTGTGTTACACAGAGTTTACTAAGATTGTTAAAAATCATAGAATGTACACTTATACTTGTTAAGATCTTTATATATCCAATATGAGTACTTTGTTGTAATAATATACTGAAACAAATGTTGAAGGAAACTTAGTTTGACTGGTTGTGTTCCTTCTTTTTCTCCAACGTATATTTTTTTTGTGAGGAGAAAACAATGTTCTAGAAGCTACAAACAAATGTTTACATGTCTGCATATTCTTTTGAGGAAATCTTGAAACAGAATATCCATGTTGTACATGTTATATTATGATCCACAGTTTCCCCTTTTACTTAACTATAGTAAAGTATTATTTATCTAAATCTCTTTTCCACAGAGCGTGAACCGTGTGGTCCTACAGCATTTTGGGCTTTCCAAGACTACATCGACAGTGATATAACGTTTGTGGTAGCTCATAACGCTAACGTCAAGCTACGAGATGAAAGGGGCGCTACCATGCTTCATAAAGCCATGCTGCGTAAAGACTTCCGTATGAAACCCGAAATAATTCAAATACTCTTGGACAGACATATTGATATCGCAGCAAGGGATGTAGAGGGATATACGGCAAGGGATTATGTGGGCGTTTATGATTTGGACAATAAACACCGGTTGCGGCAGTTAATTGATGATCATGTAGTCTTTAAAGTAACCAATGACGAAGTTTATAACATAGAACAGTTAATGTTAGATTCGTACGACCATATTTTAGATGTTAAAGGGGGAAAGAAAAACAAAGGTGTTCGAGAACTGGCGTATTTGAAGAATTACAAAGAAATGATGGAGTTGCTAGATGACATGCCGACCTACTCAGTGAGTGTTTGATTTGTGTAACTCTTTAAAGTAAACTTATTTTATGGCCAGTATGTGAATTAGTGACAGATGCTTCACACCAAGTGTGTTCGAGTGTTTACAATCAAGAACAATTACGGGAACAATTAATTATAGAAAGCGAATAAAAAAAACCCGAACCTTACCGTAACCTTTATTTATTTATCAAAACAGCATTGCGTAAAATGATAAGCAATGTTCTCTCCAAAATTTATTATTTCTGTATGATTACCTTTCAGGCAAAAGTCCAAGAGATGTTACAAGCTTGTAGAGAAGGTGACATCACATATGTTTCAAAAAATTGCCAGGAAAAGCGACTAATATGGGGTAGGTGATATTTAATTCTTCAAAATATCAAATATCCTATAGTATTCTTGATGAGAGTGGCGAATATTGTTCAGCACTGCACAACTTATTCGCACTTTACACTTCAAATTCAATATTAGCAAATTAAATGAAAAGATAGACAAATAAATGTATATATATTTTGAAAATATACAACTCAAACTTTCTAAATCTGCAATATTTTCTCTGAGTAGGTCATGTGTTCGGCGCAGTTGTCATTTGGGTTAAAACATTAAATTGTTGAAATTTAAAACTAGAAAGAAAAAGTATAAGTCAAAAGCCCAACAACCTACATATAGATTGTAAAAATAGTGTGTCAGATTTTTGAAATTTTTGGAAAGAATTTATGTTTGGCATTATTGAATGAACGTAACTATGTTCCACATAAACTTTCAATTATCCACGTGTGATTTTATGTTGATTTGGCTGCTGTTTTTTCTCAGGAAAAGACAAGGGTGGCAGGTCAACGTTGCATTTAGCAGTTTTATACGGACATGCAAACATTGTGCAGTTCCTTTGTCAACAATTTCATGGCATGGTTAAAACTCGTGATAACGTAAGTTTTTTTAATATTGGTAATTTTCATATTTATCTGTCTTTTTGGATAACCAGTAATGTGCCAATATATCTATATCTTAAGGGGGTTTGATATTACTTCATACGATGTGATGTAGATGATTTCTTCGATTAGAAGCCGGCTATTTACTTTAGCCGAATCTATATAACAGACAGTTAAAAAGTGTTCAACACTCCTAATTGCGTTAGCTTTGCCTTTATCCTTAAATTCCGTGTTAAAGCAAGTTTTAAAAAATTGATTCTTGTATTTTCTTTCTTGAAAACTAGATTTACACGGAAGCAACTATTTTTGACCAAATTAATTTTCTTTACTTTGCACAGCTCCTGCGAACACCACTTCATTATGCCGTCTGTCATAAAGACCGCAAAAAAATGTATGCGCCCATAGCTCTCAACGGCGGAGAAACTTCAGCAGTGGACGCTGTAAGTAATAATACTTTAGAAGGCATTCACTTTCAGATATAAATCTAATAGACTATTTGCATATGAAAGGGTTTGTGTTTGTAGTTGACTATAAATGTCTGCGTTTATGAATTAATGGATTAAGGACTGCCTAACATCTTCCTTTAATTTAATACATAAAATCGTTCGCCTTTAATAGTTTTATATGGACCCAATTCGGTGAATATATATGCACCACCAGTTCATCTAGCAAGCATGATTTGCAAGAAGCACGTATGCATCATCTATTTAGTTCTTTTTAATATCTTCAACTGATGAGTATTAAAAGACCTGGATGTACCAACATGCCCGGATGAAACAATGCAGTGAAACTCAGTGATTATATGTGCTCATGCATGCTTCTCGAAAATTGTGTTTACTGAACTGGGCCTGGGACTGGGGGTGCGTAACCAACGAACCGAGGCCGTATAAAACGCTTTTAGTGAATGAGAATTAAGCTATTCTATGTCCTAATCAGTGGATGGTAGGAATTAGCCCTGGGATTAATAATCCATATAACATGCTGGGCATCGAACTGGGACGTGGGACTGAGTTAGTTTCGCTACACCATAACATCACCTGTCCTAGAGCATGCACATACTGTATTGTGAATTCTTCGAAGTGACAGTTATTCTTTATATTACACGACGTGTTTTATTATGCAAACACAGTATATCGTGAGTGCATTGGTACGAAAAATCAATTAATAAATATCAAATAATTGTGTGAACTTTGTATCACCTACTTATATATATTACCCACAAGAAAGTTGCTACTAGATTAATTACATGTATATCAATGGTATTAGTAACTGTTTGCTTTTTTCAGTCAACGGCTATACATACTTATCCGTGCATAATCAATTGTTTCATTATTTTCAAATTTTAAAAAGTATGTCACTGATTGCCGCCTCCAGCCACCCACGTAACCGTTTTAATTAATTTTCACACGTTACTGTACTTTTAAGATGTAACTCATTTAATAGTTTGCATGTTATTTTTGGATTTTTACATGTTCTGTTATTTAACAATTATAATAAACATATTCAGCGTAATTCAATGTCCCGACATGATAGATTTAATATTAGCTTTGGTGTAGTGTTTCGCAGTAGAGTTGTATGTTTAATTAATAAACACCAAGTCATGTTGTTTTATTGTAGAACAACTTGAGTGTGCACGACTACAACAAAGAATTAGAAAAAGAGACTCCATGTAAAGAAAAACCCCGAGGACGCCAGTTCTATGATTACAAGGTAAATTTAATTTTAAATGCATTGATTATTTCTGTTATGTATATCAATTTCACGGCATGCAAATGTATAGGCATATTGCGCTTCGCATTAAATGTGTTGAAACAAGGGATAATTGTCGATGAAGCTTGTGCTATTGTTTGCATTGTCGGCGTGTTTTTTTATTCTTTAAGTATGTCCACCTATTGGTTAACATACATGTAATAGCACTTTAAAATAAAGAACAAAAGAATATACTGTCTGCAAAAGAGTCGTATTGTAATTATTGGTGTTACAGCCTTGTATTTCAATCTTTAGAAAATTATAATTAGATAATACAACATATATGTGCATTAATGTCATTTCGGTTCAGTGAAAATGAAAGTATCTCGAAAACTACATCATACTTATAGCATATTGATAGCTTTCGATCTTATGTCACAGGATCTTTATCAGTCCTTCTAACTGCAGCAGCCATGTGTAGCTGGATAATACACGTTCGGAAACATTTAATTCACTTACACATAACTATATAGTCTCCAATACCTCTTTATGTCAACAAAAAGTTTCTTTGCTTTGCAAGGCGAATATTTGATAGATGTGCATGTTTGCGCACAGATTAATTACTGAACAAATACATTTTAATTATATATATATTGTTGTATGTCTCGGCAAAGCGTCACATGTTACAGTCCCATGTATTGTTTATGTTTGACTAACAATAGATTCCGGTTTTTTTTTACTTGTTGCAGGTACGTAATCTGATAGAAAAAGAGTTGTATGCCACAGATCGGTTTCTACTAAACGACGAAGTGTACACAAATGCTAATGAGGCATTGGACAATAAAATTAGCGTTGAAATAAAGGAAAAGAATTTGGTTGAACAAGAAAAGGAGGCGATTGAAGGTGTTCTTACTGAGAACATTGTAGATGATAACAAAGATGTTGATATAAACGAAAATAATGAGGAAAAAGAAGCGTAGTAGAACAGTAACACAAAGCAATTGTGTTAGAATATCATCAGAGCTGCCGATTAAAAAAAAATTCTGCCCTGTATTAAAGTTATATCGAGTGCCATGACCAAATCCAGTTGTGTGTGCGTATCGTTTATTTGTGTGTTTTCTTAGTGCTTTGAACTGTAGTTATGCGTGGACAAGTACAATCTCAAATAAAATAATATGAATACAGAGAATAAAAATGTTCAAAAGGTGTGACGTATGTGTGACGTAGAAAGTTTTGTCACTGTTCACTGCGCGCGACCTGATGACTTCTTGACGAGTTTCGATCGGGTACAATTAGGTGTATTGCCGAATCACCTCGGGGGGCATTCAAGCATAAAGTAGGTTCCTATTTGAGGGTAAACCTTTATAAGCAGTATCTTAGTATGTACATGTATGCTGCATAAAGGCAAGGAAAAACCTCCGGCACGACCATGCTTAGTAGTCAATTTAGGACACCTAAAATATCAGTAACTACTGTACCTGTTTTGTTAATATTGATTATATTCCCTATTCACATTCCTGCCGCGTTTTCGCAACAAAGTACACGTTCGCAGTGCCAAAAATAAGCTAAGATACGTATTAAGTGTGTTTTGTGATTTTGTCTGTATTAATTTATTGAAAAATATACTAATTGTGATATAAATTGTTTTGCATAGTTGATATCAACATTATTTTCTGCTTTAATATACATAACCAGCTAGACGGCATCCGAAAAAATTGGACCATGTATAATACATGGCTTTATACTTTGTTCCACCGTATATGTTTTACTTGAAAAAAAAAATTATCACATCGTAAAATGCGATCTGCTTGTGTGTGCACCGTACAAGAAATAATTTCTTTATTAATAGTGAAATTATATGCTTTACAACTTTGACACAATCTACCATGCAATGGTTCTGTTATATCAAATCAACTGTTTAACATGTCCTGTTCTCTATGCCACATTGATGTATATATTAAAAAAGCGTATGACTAAAAATTTAAATAAAACTAAGGTACTATATTGTTTTTGTTTGTTTTTCAAAATGCACTTGAAAACCGTAAAAAAATAACCTTAGCGCGAGCATTATTGACAAGATTTCAATACAAACTTTTTTTTCAAATTTTCTATATATAATATTAAAAACCGCAAAGCAATGTAAGTGATCATCCGTATACCTTATCGACAAGCATTTTAATTGTTTGTTCTTTATACATAGCGACGCAAGGAATGGCCTTTTTAAGTGCAACATTTGTTAAAAAACGTTATTTAAGGCTCTACAATGCATTTTTATGTTTAAGTGAATGTGGTCCCTTATAAATAGAAACGCTGCGTTGACTTAGTTACCCAATGCAGCGTTACAGGAAGTTCATGTTCGCGACGTGTGATACACCCGTAAAATCGTAAAATCAGCAATCAACAATTATAAT
>JAOXYB010015409.1:22809-37035 GCA_028565635.1 Phoronis ovalis | reverse complement strand
TATGTGGACCCATAGTATGGATATTGGTGATGACGTACTTCCGTTAGAGAATTCATTCCGAACTGATACTCTACTGAACGAAATACAATTCAGTTGAAGCAGCAATATACTGTTTGAGTTTTGTAACGTGCAGTTTGTACACATTGATGCGGTTCATAAAGTTGCGACTGAAAAAATGTCGATTTCTATCGTTTTAGTTAATAAATGTACGGCAATGTTCTGCTTCTATTTAGTTATTCATTCCGTTCAATAACAACAAGAGTTAAATTTCTTTCCGCAAAATTCGTCATTTTTACGGTTTGAAGATTGACAACCACTGTTTAACCAGGAGGCAAAGATTAATTTATGATTTATTCAATCGAAATATATATATATAAAGATATGAAATCCTTTATTTAAGTATGGTCTCAAAATGGCCTCTGGTCTGGTATGGCCTCCAATGGCCTATACTATAGACGTAATAATTTTGATTAAAAGAAAATACTGTTTAGAACGCTTACTTGCCATGACATCACCTAGATGAAATTTTATAAACGACTTTTTATATTTACAGTACGTTGCGTTGCGTTTCTGTAGAAGTCTTTAATCGCAAAAAAGACTTACGTTTCGTGATTTTACCTAGACGCGGGGTACGCTGCATACAAAACCGCGAAAAAGTCATTCACGTGCGAAAAGAAGACAAAATAAAAAAATAATTAAATAAAACAATATAATTGTCTATGCTAGACCTATTGCCCTTGATGTAGCTTTATGATAACCTGTATTCAATATATCACAAGCTAAGATATAAGTCAAAACTGACGAACTTCTTTGTATTTGATCTGACACAGAACGAATATGGAAGACGACCCAACAGATTCTAATAATCTCATTGCCAAAGTTCCATCGGAGGTGAACCAAAATCTAGCTGGAAACTGCAAAAACCATAACAAGAGTGATGTTATTTTGGAAAACATTTTAAGTAAGATTGGTAAATTTGGCATTTTCCAAATTACTTTAATCATCTTAGTAAATCTTTCTGATCTTGGTGCAAGCTGGGCCATTCTTGTTATGATTTTTACTGGTATCAAGCCAACATGGAAGTGTTCATCACATGCACAACTGGATACTAATATGTCCACCAGTGTACCTTATGGATATGAACTGTACACGAACCAAACCATGGAATATGAATCTGGATACTGTCCATCTGATGGAAGTCTCTGTAAGAATCTGACGTACTTGGATGATGATTTTATGTCTATTGTGAGACAGGTAATTTTTTTTTTCAAAAATAGAGTAATACTAAATCATGCACTAAGTAAATTCAGTTGTGACAGAAGTCATTCAATAACAATTCCCAATTCAAATAACAAATGAGATATTCAATCGCATTATTTTGGATTTCGGACTGATCAGCCTTTATAAATTGGGGAAATGTCGGATATCTAAGGGGGACATTGTTGACATTAACGAAATTCCAGTTAAACCAACGCTCAAAAGGCAAAAATACTGCTAAAATATTCTATGTATTATCTTTACAGTGGAATCTCATATGTGGCCGGGAATGGTCCGTTGGAATTATTACAACCGTGCAGATGATAGGGCTGTGTATCGGTGCTTCTGTGATCGGTCAGATAGGAGACATTTTTGGTCGAAAAAAGATTTTCTTTGCTGCTTACACATTATTCCTTATCACAAACTTAATATCTGCATTTTCTGTGAATATAGAAATGTATGCTGCAATGAGATGTTTGTGTGTTTTTTCTGCTGGAGGCATATTAGTTATCAGTCTGAATATTCCAATCGAGTACATTGGCGGTCGTTATAGGATATTTGGAAATTTGTTTCCCGGATTTGCCATTGGAGGATCGTTGCTGGCATTAATGGCTTACTTGACTAAAGACTGGAAAACTTTAACTATAGTAGTCAGCATTGCTGGAGCGCCATATCTGCTGAGCTGGTGGTAAGTTAGCTAAAATAAATGTATCTTATAGCACAATGGCAGCGTATATAATTATAATAAAGAAGGATTGTTTGGGTGACAATAATCATTGCTGTCCCTCAATAAGAAAGGCATGTAAGTACAATTATACCTTTTTGTGCGAACAGATATATAGTTGAATTTGATACGGACAGCAAAACTATGCCATCCTAAATATATGGTATCAAAGTCGGCTTTTTAATTTTTGTGACAACTTTTTGGGTGATCTAAACTAAATTCAGATTATGCTTATGGCTACATCAAGAAACGATATTTCCGAATTATATCACCATTACGCATTTCTTGTAAGTTAGGCCAATATTTCCACAAAATACTATCATACCAGCAGTACGAAGGGCGCGCAATCTAATAAGGCTGTTGAGATCAGAAGGGTCCGACGGTGCTGCCATCAAGTACATGCAAATAGTGTTTGATTGTTACTTTAGGTTTATCCCCGAAAGCATCCGTTGGCTGCTGACACACGGTCAGTTTGAAGAAGCTGAGAAAATTCTTAATAGAGTTGCTCGAATCAACAAAAACCCTGCGCCAGATTTATCTGAGCTAAAGAAGTTAGAGCAAGCTTATAAAAATAGAGCAGATGATAAAAAGAGGAAAAACTTCACAGTAATCGATCTTATGAAATCATGGAAATATGCAAAGAAAACGCTTGTTTTGGTATTGTTATGGTATGTTTTTACGTTCTTCGCAGTGGAACAACCCTACACAACCACCTGCTTCGTACCTTTGCATAATTATTTAAGCAAACACATTTTTGTGACAGTTAGGGATGTACATGTGCAGCCATGGAAACGAAAATTTCATTTTTGTATCACCTTCACGGCATGATGTGTCGTATTGAAACAAATAGTTTATTTTGTAAAAATTTGCTATCCTTACTTACAAACCTAATGTTTTGACATGAAAAGGGTTCTATGCTCAAATAATATACTATACCGAAGTGTGATTGAGTTACTATAGTTACTAAAGACTACAAGCTGAATGACCATTACTGGTTTTACATAAGAAATCGGTAACAAATCTTTTTTGCATAAATTCATATACTTGTACGCGATTTATTAAACGTAATTTGTAGACTAATTTATGGTATTGTCAAGAGACTTACGTGTAAAACAGCTAAAATTAGATTTAAACTTTTAATGACGATTACAAAAGTTCAAGCACAAATTTGCAAACTACAGGTTACGATTAAAAGTGCGATAGATCTGAAACGTGTACTTTTTCTTTGATTTAGTGCTTTTTATCAAATAAAAAGCAACACAATTGCTTAATACTTCGCACACTCGTGATATTCAAACACTCTAAGAACATTGGTTAATTTCGTACAACCTTCTTTTGTTACGTCGTGCCTTATCTCAAGGAGAATGGAATGAAAACATTTCAATTACGGGAAACTTGAGGGTTTTTTTCAAAAATAATTGTGTGAACAGAGTTTTAATCCCGCCATTATCTGGTTATTTTTGAAAATGAATCCTAATGTGGCTGTAACTACTGTTATGTTTAACCTAAACTTACTACCATTTATGAATATATTTGTGGAACAGGTTCACAAGTGGCTGTGTGTATTACGGAATAACGTTTTCTGCAAAGAACTGGGAAAGTGATCGTTATGTGAATCTTGTTCTGGCTTCAATGATGGATATTCCAGGGTATGCAGCCTTAGGATTGAGTTATAAGTACGCACAGTTTTACAGTCTTATACTTTAATACTTTGTATGAAGCTTATGTTCTTGAACAGTCTGAATAAATTCATCCGTTAGTGTTCCGTACCTACTCAGGGCTTAACCATAGTCAATTTTTGTTTATTATCTCGAAAAACAGAACGGTAATCCCTTTATGTCTATATAGTGTCACGAAAGTCTTGACACCAATCAAATTCGATAGATTTATACAGATTGGTTCTTGAATATATTACCATTGCGGCTCATCAAAGTTTTAACTTTTAGTAACTCTAAATAATGGCTGTTTTCAGTTTATTTTATCTGGTAACT
This sequence comes from Phoronis ovalis, assembly GCA_028565635.1. Lineage (NCBI taxonomy): Eukaryota > Metazoa > Phoronida > Phoronidae > Phoronis > Phoronis ovalis. The sequence continues at coordinate 33,063 of JAOXYB010015409.1, read as the reverse complement.
TGAGATAAGTAAATTAAATTAAACATGTTATTAAGGAAGCGTCTTACCGACAATAATTTAGCATGGCTTGAGTCACTGAAGAGTTAACTGAACATGAAATCAGTATATATTGTTCTAAGTGGAGTTAAGCAAGAGTTCACCATTGACATAAAGACTCTAAACTTAGGACCTACAAACTATTTAATACACAAATAAACCCGAGTTGTGTACATCATCAATACTTGATAAATTTAAATACCGAATCCTGACAAAATGTATAGCCGGAGACCATGATCTAGAGATTGAACGTGGCAGATGGGCTAAACCAAAAATCATAGCAAGTGAACGGTATTGTAAATTCTGTCACAATTTAATAGAGGATGAGGTACATTTTGTAACTGAATGTCCAAAGTATGATATTCCAAGTAAAACAATGTATGACAACCTCAAAACATTATTCCAAATATTTCTCACGTAGATGGAAAAGCAGCTTTTTCTTTACTCTTTACAAACACTAATTTATTGACCCCTTCCGAATTAGCGTGTTTCCTCGGTAAAGCATTTTCCATGCGCGCTGAATTATTGAAAGCAGCAGCATCAGCATAAGTCTAAGTTATATATTCTGTTTAACTGTACAAAGTAATATTCATGTACTTGTACATTATATTAGTTGCATTTAATAGTCTGCTTGTTATATCTGTTAGTTTGTAAAATAGATTGACAATGTAGATTTTGTTTAGCTTGCAATTTAATTTTGTAGTGACCATAGGCCTACAGATGTAATATTTTCTGTTCGTCAATCTGAATAAATAATTAAAATATTATTATTATTCATTTAAGTTTCAGAAATGCAAACTACTGTTTATTTAGTTTACCTTATAGTATAGCGTGACATCTTATACATGACACAGGGACACTATCCAGATTAGCAAAGTTTTAACCTGTATGTAATATAAACATACATGCGTAAAATACCGTCGAACAGTGTACAGCCAATATGAGCTCGACTCAGATTATATGCATACTAGTATTTATATTTCAGAATTGGTCGACGTTACACTATGACGGTGTTCTATGGACTTGGTGCTTTAGTGTCCTTGATGATTCCGGTTCTAGAATGGACAGGAAATTCTGACGGGAAAACAGTTTCCGCTTTAGCCTTAACGGCTAAACTGGCCATTAATGCAGGGTGGTGTGTATTAACTATCTTCACTGCAGAACATTTTCCCACAGTAGTAAGGTAAACATATCACTCTGCCAAGTGTCCTACCATGGCGTTCACTAGCTGTGTTGACTAATGAAAACGTATTCGATCACGTGAACAGTTTAAGACAAAATATATAGTCAATCGTTTGTAACATCTTCCAGCAGGCGTAATAGACTTTGTAATTATTATTGACCTCGCTGTGAATGCGAGAATGAATGATCGTCTTTTGTGTTTTTCAAGCAATTATAATGGCCAAGTTTTTTTTTGTAATCCTTAGTATTAATTAGAAGTGCGGTTTGCAGTTTGCCATTGCACATTACTAGTTTTAGTAAAAGAGATGATCTTGAGGCCCCGGGCCATCCCGAGCATCTCCTAAAAGTGTGTACGTTTGGGCAAAAACGATCACATATTCTCTGGCGAGTAATTCCTATAATTTCCAAGAGAAAATGGTTAACATATGTAAATACTTTTCTAACCACTCTCGTCCCTTCTGAATTCACGAGAAACTGTCTAAAAGGAGGATCTGGAGATAAAAGTAAAATTCATCTTTGTACTAAACTGTTTTTATGTTAATAATTTTACGGAATGGATGAAATATCGTTTAAGATAAGAAACAATAAGCAGTAATAATATCCATATTTTGTAGGAATGTTGGAATAGGTATGAGCAGCACTGGGGCACGACTTGGTATGATAGCTTTTCCATTGATCATTGAACTGGTATGTACAGATGGTAAATTTTAATAGTTTGTCTAATCTGTGCTTAATACTGTGGCAGCTTTAATTATAATTTTCTTATGGTCATTTTCTGAAAATTAAATTCAACCTTAAAGATGTAAAGATTTCCGCAATACTGATATAGAAACTATAGACTATGATAACAATGTTTTGTGTCAACCGGGATACCAATCTTTGATATATATTCATAACATATGACAATACCCCAAAAAAGTTTATCAAATCAAGCATGGCTTTTTTAAGACATAGTGCCTGTCTGAATGTTTCAGCCCGCCATCTCAATTCTCAAGTCTTATTTGTTCTGTGTTCTAGCACACATATTCCCCTTCTATACCGTATATTGTGTTTGGAGTATTACAAGCTGGATCTGCTGTCACGGGATATTTACTCAAAGAGACTAGCGACCAGGATCTCGAAGATTTCTTAGAGTTAGGAGACAAGAATCTCCAGGACAAGAAGATGGGACGCAGGGACAGTGATGAAATGATTCAACTTCAAAACGTTTAAGACAAAGTGACTGACAAAGAGATTTAACATTGCTGCAGGTGTATTTCGAACACATGACTGAAACCTGAGTTGAAATTATTGTTGTTAAAGCATAGTTGACATTAACAACTGCAAAGAGCAAAATTCTTTAAAAAGGCATACAAACTAACACTCTTTTTTAAATTGAATGTTCGTACGTAGTATATCGAGGGAAGAGTTAATATCCTCTCCATTGATGAGCAGCTGGTGAAATCTTATAACAATTTTAAGTTCCTCTGTGTCCTTTTCTTAGTTTCAAATTTCAATTTATGATACACTTGCATGATAATGAAAAACAGTTCGAAAAGTTTTGAGACTACGGGTTATGAGTTATTACCGCCAAATCTGGAAGACGTACCAGTTTTATAAGCATGCTTCCCAATAATAAAGTTGGACATTCAAATATTAAATGTAAACGGAAAATTACTAATGTAAATAAAATACCACCATGCAAGTAACCCGATACAATGAGCAATTTTTAGAAATTTGACCTTTGACATCAAGGTCGATAATGACCTACCCTGGAGATGTCACACCTCAAGTACTCTATGTCCCTGACTGTAACCGTCTTCGAGATATAGTTTGGTGAAAATCCGTATATTAATTGAAGAGGTAAAAAAAATAATCACCTTTTAATACCTAAATATACTCAAGGGTAATATAAATTACCTCCACATTTTGTAATTTGATGTCATTATTTTAAAACATTTTAGAAATTTGATCTCCAGAGGACATTTGATCTAAAGATCAACAATGGCCTACTCTTGGGATGTCACATCTGAAGTATCAAGTCCCTAACTTTATCCATCTTCGAGATATAGGCTGAAAATTGAAAGAAGAAGGAAGAAGAAAGACAGAAAACGTAAAATAATACCAGTAGGTTGCTGTCTTGCAGTGAACCAGAATTATACAGCAAGTGATTTATTTTGCAGTCATGAATTGTTTAGAACTTATATTTATTGGGCATTACCTAGCATACAATAATAAAACAATTGCTTTTCTAGTTACTTACACACTAATATACTACATGCAGGTTTGTATTCTACAAATAGCTACAATTGATTATTCTAGTATCCCAGTGTAGCATACACTATGTATGTATGACATTGTTATAGATAGGCTAAACCAGCGAATTACATTCATTTTGTTATAATTGTAATGCAACAAATAGTAAGTATTAATACTAATGTAAAAGAATGAACATAAAAAGCTAAGTAAAATTAAAAAGGAATGGATATATAGAAACATTTCAATCAGTAAAACATTAATTTTGTAGGTCGGACTACGGTGTGATAGATGCGCGTGAATTCTAAATAAATATAGAAATAAACAAGAAAAAGAATAGAATCACCACGTTCTAATGAAAGTTTAAAATAAACTGAAACTTTAATTTTATTTGGGTTGTGGTGATTTCTATTTTCTTCTGACTTATCACTATAAGGTAAATTATTTCTACATTATGATTCCTTTAAATCATCACCTTACAGAAACACACAGCGCTAATATTAATAGTCAAATGTTATTTATATGGTCGTTTCTAGATTGCTCAAATAAAGCTCTCTTGGGAATTGCTTTCCCTGTTTACCGTTACAAATTAAAAAAAGTGCAGCATTTTACCACACAAGATTAAACCTTTGTATTATATCTATCAGTGACTATACGTCAATTACGCAATCAAATACTAAAATCGTATTATTACGAATATGGAAAAATCACAAAACATAAAAGTGTGTTAAAAGACATAATAAAAAGGATTTAGGTGGACAAAGAAATAACTGTCACAACAGTACGATCCCACCCCAATAATGATACAACGGCAATTAACCAATCAACCAAACCACAATACCCATACTACATCTACTTGTTTTTTTCCCAAACAGTTCAACTGACAGGTAAAAACGTAGGTACGTAAAATGCAAGGAAGACCTATTGGTGCAGCAATTACCATATGCAGCAAGAGGGACAAACCCTGGATACAACTAGCTGCTTGTAGCTGATAAACAATCCCTCATGTATATACTTCATCGCACAGATTACATACGTTTGCCAAAACCGCATATATTTATACCCTACTAAAGTAGTTTTAACAAATAAGTTTGTTTGATGGTGCTTATCTAATTTACAATCATATCGAAACATATTGAACAGCATATGCACAGAGAAAAGAACAATATCTGAATACCTTATATTTGAATCACTTCATGATGTGTTTCTACATTTTTCTTTTTTTTTACGTATTTTGGACCTTGTCCTAGCCGTTTAAGTACAAATCGCTTTCGCAATGTTTCAGCAAAGGAACATACTTGCTTCATACGTTTTCCTTTTTGAATCATTTTTGAATTTGTCAAATGTTTTCCAGTATTGCGTAATATTTCAGTGATGCAATTCTCACTGCCATATTTTCCAAGATTTTTTGAAAGGTGATTGTCGTAGTGACTTCCAGTCATACGATTACGATATGATGACTGCCCAGGAATAGTAGATGATGCTATAACAAAATCTTCCTCCAACAGAGGAACAAAATCTTTTTCATGAAGTCGATGTTTGTTGTTTTTGGAACCAGGACCTGGACCAATGTCAAGGTCACTATCATCCACATCCATAATGCTGTTGTCTCCTGCATCACTTGGCTCCACTGAAATAAATACACATGTAACTGAGATGCTAAGATGTAATTAAGTATTAGTCTAGTATATTTTATCAGAACAATCTGTTGAAACAGGTATTCTCAATTTAATAGCTACATGTATGATGAACAATGAAAGAATTGCAAAAGTTGGTATGTGAATCATTTGTAATAAATTTGCCAGAGAGAATTTATGTCACATGTTAAAATTAAGCTAGAAAAAATGTATCTATAAAGAGTAAACTACATTAGTTTGGTACACACAATTTAGAACTAAGTCAATTATATATGTAAAATAAATGTTAGGTGACCAATGGACTGACATTTTAAAATCTGAAATGTAAGTTCACCTTCTGTTTTCTCAGATCCCTTGCAAGCCACAAAAATAAAAACTTTCGGCTTATCCTTTAGTGATGGACATTTCTTAGCTACAAAACGAGACGTGATCTCTAAAGGTGTTAGGGTGTTTCCATCTACGCCATAAATCTTTCCTTCACCTCCATGAGACAGAATACAGCAGATAAAGCAGTAGTGGTGACTGTGGTCAGTGTTACCATAGTGATGAAGACATTCAGTTATTTCTTCAGAAGATAAGTCTTCATGACAGTGCACATCTAATCCTAATCCTAAAAACTCAGCACGGAGTTTATCTACAAAGAAAATAGTCAGCACTATATAGATATATATATATATATATATATACAGTATATATACTGTCGTGTGGCACTTTTGATACATACTAGACTAGTACAACCTTATGCTTTTCGGCACATAATAATCTCCGTTCTGTTCTATCCAGTGTTCAACGTGTTTTGGTAAAGTGAGCACACTACCTATCACTACAGCAGTCTTATAAACTTCACAAAAGCGCTTGTGTAAGGAATCAAGTTGTAGCCACACTGTGTTTTTTGTAGCAATATGGTCATAACAGAATGTTAACATGATTATTATGATAAAAACGTAGATCACTAGTACTCGATCTTTACCAGTTTGAATAAATCAATCTGTAAGTGTTCCGACCCTCTTCCGACTTGTGAAAAATTAACAGATGGATTTATTCAGACTGGACATTCACCTACCTCTATCATAATGTGAACCCTCTCTACTATTCAGTCTGCTCCCAGAGAATTAAGTCTTGATTGTTAATAATGACTGCTATACCTTGGTATGATATCTTTTTCATTGGATACGATTGGTCAATACTTGCCGCAGAAACATCAGTTATCACTGATGTCACCTCTGAGGCACCAGTACAAGACAATGACCATTCATCATGAGATCTGACTGAGATATTATCATTTGATGCTAATAACAATTCTCTTAAAACCTAAAATATAAAACCATGTTCTGTGTATTTTCGAATAAAATTAAGCTGCCTGCTATAGAAAGCGTAATTTGGAAAAAACAAGTTTTGTGAATAAAGTTATATTACGTTATTTCAAGGCCCAGGGGATACTGACCCTATTTTTTTAGACCGGGATGTGCAGCCCAAATTCAAAATATCCATTTTAGGTCTCAAAAATGGTCTCATTCCTATGGTTTTCTATCACAAAAATGACACAGTTTTAAGTTTTCCCTCTGAAAAATCCCCCGAAACGCTACCCTAAAATCCTTAAAAAACAATTCCATTTTTAAGGATTTTATTGAAAAGTTGACCCATTCTAGGAGACATTTATGTCAAAAATGGAACCATTTTTAGGTATTTACCGGTGAAAAGTGACTCATTTGGGAGGCACAGTATTTATATATTTTTCAAGGGCACACACCAATTTTATATATTATATATAACCTTACAAAACAGTTTTTGAGCATAGTTAAATTAACTGCTGTAGGACATGATACAACTCGCAGGTTATTTACGTTTCTCACAATTATTGATTGAGTTACTTGACGTTTGAAAATGATCTGTTAAAATTACTATGAACCGTACACAAAACATCTGTCTTCACTCAATCACTATTACCGGCCCTATTACAATATTATAGTCCCAGATTCAAGTCTTGTAAAGACAGATATTAGAAAACTAGAACTGGATTGCATATGTTTTACAGATAACTCTGCAAGTTGATATGGTTGTTTGAATATTATAATATGCAAACTTGCAAGCAATGCACCTCGCTGTTTGTGGAGTATGTCCGTAAGACCTGTACGATATCTGGTTTGGTGGCAAATTTCACTGCAGTGAATCCATTCTGTAATTGCACAAATATGATCTTGTTGAAACCAGTTTATTACATAAATTGAAATATGGATATACTTAATTACTTGTGTAAATCTAAGAGCTTAATACATGTCTTTAATCTTAGAGATTAAATTACACATTCAACAATGCAACAGTCTTATTTCTGTCGCTGCTCCATATCATATATATATTCTTATAAACTTTATGCAAAGTAGCTGGAAGAAAACAATACGTAATTACAGTACTAGTAAATGTGTGTTTACCTCAAAGCTTTATTAAAATATAAAATACCAACTGAGCTTTTTCTACCTTAGTCCTTAATTGGGGATTAGCTCCATTGTCTAGCAACAACTGCACCATCTTCCTACTTCCCGTATTAACTGCCGAGTGTAATGGAATATGTCCATCATTAGCTGGCTGATTAATGTTGGCCCCCTTTTCCAGTAGCAATTGCACAACCTTGTCATGGCCCTTGGAAGCTGACACGTGTAATGCAGTACGTCCAGTAGTAAGTGACTGATTGACATTTGCTCCTTTTTCCAGTAACAACTGCACAACCTTGTCATGGCCCTTGCAAGCTGCCACGTGTAATGCAGTATGTCCAGTAGTAAGTAACTGATTGACATTTGCTCCCTTTTCCAGCAGCAACTGCACAATCTTGGCATGGCCCAAGCGAGCTGCCAAGTATAATAGAATCCTTTTGTAATGTTGAAATTGATAGTTGACATTGCAGGTTTTGGATAGCAACAGATTAATTGTAGAAACATGACCAATGTCGACAGCCCAATACAAAGGTGGTATATAATTCTGGAAAATATAATGCTATGGTCAGATAAACTATAAGTATGCATTATATTTATGTAACCCAAATTTACCAATAGATAGTTACATTGAATACTTCTTCATAAATGTAGCTGCATATCCATCCAAGACTCGAGGTTGATACTTATGCTAGCTCTAACCCCCGCAACCAAAGTACACTATCTCGTCTCACGACATCTAGCGAGCAAGTTTACGTTATTACTAAAATTAGCTTCTAGAATTCTCCTGATATTTTCACTACGAAAGACCATGGGTAATGAGACGGTTTCTACTTAAATATGTATAGCTGTACATGTATACTTGCTTGGAGTACTAGAAATATCTACATACGTTGTTTGTGCTGTTAATATCAACTCCATGATTGATGAGCCAGGTGATCATACCATCCTGGCCTTCACATGAAGCCCAAGAAAGAGGCGTTTGCAGTGCTAGATTTAGCTTATCAATGTCAGCTCCATGCGATAGCAACTCTTCAGCAGCATCAATGTTTCTATTAAAAGCAGCAAAGTGTATCGGTGTACCTATCGCTAGCGCTATTCCTCGCTAACATTGTAAACAGTGAACAGCATATAAAACAGATGTCCTTGATTAGCCATGCACTATATATATGCCCGAGTGGTCATCACTTGTGTAAAAGATGAATCCACATGCGTAAATATGGGTTAAAAACACCTAAACACGTACATTAAAAAACATCCCTTTGGAAGATTTTCTTGCAGGTTTAAAACACGACCCTTTATTGTCAAACATGTTGACGCGCTAGTTATTTTATATTTTATATGGTCAGCCAAATAATCTTAACTAAAATTATGCTGATATTAATGTTACTGTCCTATTTTTAAACCATCAACTGGAACCCTATTAAGCATATAAGGTGTTATTTAGATTTATTAGACGTTTACCCAATCATATTTGCAAAACTGCATCGCCTGTAGGCTGGTAATAAATGTGCGTGAATCCTGAGAAGTTGCAATAGATGGCATATAAATTATAGTGGATCTCCACTGGATAATCACATATGCGGCGATTTAATACTCATGTGGACCCATTATATCTTCTCAACGCGTGAGAAACAGTCTTTAAATTTATTCAATTTAACATTATATAGACCACAGCATAAATCTCACGGCTAATAGGCTTGGGAAGACAATGATTGCTTCTCAATATCAGAGTTGATTCCCCAGGTTCGATTTTATCAATGAGTCTTGCATGTGTCTGATGTTGCTTGGCAAGATAAAACATACTTTTGAAGGATGCAATTTTCGCGTCCACTTCAGTAGTAACTGGCCTAACTGCTGTTCAGTTACATTTGAAGATAATCATGTCTCATTTTACTCCCGATTTTTGACTATAAAGTGTACCACGGTGAATTGGCAGGAATGAGCCATTTCTTATTTTTGAAATAATACCTCTAATTTATGATAAACAATGTCATTTTCAAAGTGTGAATTCTTTCACTTGGAACAAAATTATAACAACTTTCAAATCGTGCTACCTGAGTATAGCTACAAAGCAAAATTCTTCCTCGCTCGTCCAAGGAATACATAGATTTCAAATTAGTTGTAAAAAGTTTTATTGGACATTATACAACAAAATATACGTTGAAAATGCAAAAACAATATCATTTTGCAACTCCGACATTTTGCATGCCGCTCTGTGTGGATATCAAATCAGCATGTATATGTGATGATCCAGCAGGAATCCATTATAACTTTTTTGGTGATCCATTATAATTATAACTTATCAGGAGGCATTATCGGCTTGTCATGGGCCGGCACGTGCGAGACCCGCTATAACTGCTTAGAATGTCAAACTGCCGATAACCTCTATAAAATTTCATCCATACCAACAGTGTGCTTATATTTGATTTTATTCTCTACTACATGTTAAATCGTATTTGATTTGACAGTTAAACCTAAATATTTGCATCTTACAAATGAACAAAACTATCAGAAAAATACAATTAATTACCTTCCACTTTATTATTGATCTCCCTGTTTGTATTGTAACTGATAATGGATTAGGATGCGCTGCTAATTCGTCGACATCTTCATGTTTCGTACTAAGGAGCCATCTCATCAGCTTCTGTAGATCACGGTCTATAACTGCTTGGTGCAGTCCGGGTAGTTCCTGTTGGTTTATATTCGGCATCCTTTCAAATTTCGGCGACGTTTAG
>JAOXYB010015409.1:1618-22709 GCA_028565635.1 Phoronis ovalis | reverse complement strand
AGATAGTTTACTATTTATGTGCAGCAAACTTAGACTAAAATTCCCTTACTACCCCAGGCCTATCTAACCAGCGTAGACTCGAACCGTCAATCGGCACTTGCGCTCCTGTTTGACGGTTCGAGTCTACGTTGGTTAGATATGCCTGTATCCCGTGCAGAGGAAATTATAATGTAGGTCACAGCTGTATTAAAATGCTTTCCAAGTAAATATACTAACCAGCTAGGGCCATAAGACACTTTTTTTAAAAGGGGGTACGTTTGTAGGGTTTTTAGAATAAATCACGTGTCTCGGATGCCGTAGACAACTTCCACCTTTTACTATACAAGCATAAATTCAAAAGAAATTATTACAAATCTTCAAAATTAAAAATAAATTTTGTTTAGATTTTTTACTTTTGATATAATAGTATATAATATAGTATGCGTACATAATACTTTTTTTTAAATTTTGTTTTCTGATTTTTTAAAGGCAGATAAACCTTTATTTGTAGTGTAATTAATTGGTAGTTTGCATCTACACAAAAACATGTTTTTATTATTTATTTTGTTAACTTTGCTTGCGGCCATTTTTAGTACACTTTCATTCGTAAGTTGCCTCATTTTTGTACAAATATGTGTAAATTGGATGTAAAGAGGCCATCAAGCTGGCATAAGGATACAATTGATTTTCCCTTCCACCTCAAGAGTAACGTATTGTTTTCTAGTAAAATTCTGTTCATTCACAAATAAAGATAATCATGTACCATGAATACTTTTGATTTTTCGTGCAGCCTTAACTAATTAACTTTTGTGTGACCTCTAACAATAGACCGTTTTGGTAGACTTGGATTTAATCCCCTCAATTTTTTGATAAAATATGACATTTTCATGTGATTTCTCTCACTTTGTGTGAAATAATATCCACTTTCAAATACAAATGTTCACACGGCTGCCCCAGTGCCTAAAGAAAAGGATAAAATGCTAATTAATACGCTTGTCGGATCTATATCTATGCAGTAGTTTGCAATTGGCCCCTGTGCCATATGAGAACAAGAATACCTGGCCTTGTTCAAAACCCGAGTGAATGTTACGCCGAAGTAAATATGTGATTCAGAAATTATCAGAGACGTATACGCGACGACTTTCTGTTGAGAACGAAGTCTTGATGAAGTGAATTTATGATTTTAAAAAGTATGAATGACGTACGCATATACCTGAGAAATTCAGCATTGGAATTATAAGTCTGGACGCTGTAAATTCATGGTTCAGAACATCTCGCAAACTATCTGCGAAAAGACCTCATATTAAACTAGCATCGTATAGACGAATTCGAAGTAAATGTCCCAAAATCCCCCCAAAAGTACCATGAAATGTTATATGTCTAAAATACTTGTTTAATTCCGTAAAATTTTGCAGGACATATTCTGGTAAAATCTATGTTCGTTTCATAACATTCCCGTAAAATCGCTTATGAACTGTTCCGTGTGGACCAATGTGCGATGCAGATAAAATAGAGACGAGCGGCATAACATTTTATAAACAATTAGAATACACCTTCTAGCTCGTCTTATCTTTGTGAATTAGACGGCAGACATAAAAAACAATTTCAGGAAACGAATCGGGCGCATCTGTACTGTCACAAGTATAACATAAGGTTGAGACGGCAGCATAACATCTTTTATAAACAAAATTAGAAGGACAGACATAAAAAGAATTTCAGGAAAACGAAGTACAGTGCAGTAGGCTATAAGTACAGTATATTAGTATATAATTACAATACAGTAGTCTATAAGTACAGTGCAGTAGTCTATAAGTACAGTACAGTAGTCTATAAGACTTTGACAGAATAAAATGTACCACTAGGACATACTTAATTAGTTCTAACGACTAACTGCTATTTCACATTCTAGTATTCTCACATTTTATATTGATATCTTTTTTCATTAATCCGTCTGTATATGAGCAGGTATATGAAGATAAATTATGCGAGATCATGCGCAATATTGAAAAAAAATGTACACGGTTTCTGGTTATATGTTCTAAAATGTAAAAAGTGCAATAGTCAATAGTGAATATTACATTTAGTATATGTATACATAGGAGGTAACTTTATATTATTCTATATGCAAACACTATTATACCAATATGAGTAGCCTATCACAATGCTTCCGTATGATGTCATACCTGGCAAGGACTTTCACCGACTCATTTTGATATTTTGTAGGGCAAAATTCTGATCTTGGTTATAATACCTGCCGTAAATCCATCCGAAATAGACACTGTCTACATATTTTTCAATTAAATTAATTCCTGAAGCTCAAGACTTCACACTCAGACAGTCATGTAAAAATTAATAAGCAGTTTAGCAATCGTTTTCTGGCAAAAACTGCAACGTCTCAATATTTCACATCAAAGCTCACAGAGATGAACACGATAAAGATGTGTTACTTATATAGTTCTGTTTAAGTTTCATAATAAAAAAATACTTACTTTTTAATTATTCAGAGTACTACTATTCTCAAAATAGTAATGTTTCGTTGGGATATTTACGTAATACATATATGCTTACCAAGGTTAGTAAATGCTTGCTCACTTGGCTGGCCACTTGTTGTTCTCACAGATATTCTTCTAATCATATCATGTGACTAAGTGGTCAAAGTTCATAACAGTAATCATTCGGTTGGCCACAAGGTGTCACTGTGTGACTTCGTTATTTTGTACGACTTTTATATGAAATCAAATGCTCTCATAACCTGGACTGCTTAATATGCAGTACTCTAATTTCACAAAAATGCATATTAACTGAAGAAATTAATCAAAACCTATGTAATTGGGACAATTAGCTTTTAATTAAGTTGGTTACATACTTCCCAACTGTTTAATTTGACTGTGTAACTTTCGCCACGTTCTCTTCTGAATTTACAAACATACATGCGGATTCATATTAAATTTCTTTTGATCAAAACTTTGCACAAGATCAATTAAAATTTAGAAATGTTTAATTGGTTCCAAAGTTTTAATTTTCGCAGCATAATAGAATGGCTTTTTCCTTTTGAAACAAACGATGTGTATTTTTTTATTTCGGTTAAAAATATGTTTAAAATATTGCGGTTTGATGCAATTGTAAAAGAAATCAACCTCATTTGTTTTATTGGAATATATAATGCAATGCGTAAAAGTCACAATGAAGTAAATCTTTAAATTAATACAATGTTTTTAAACATTATATTACAACCTAAATAAAAAATACACATATACAATACATACTGATGCTTAGTAGACGAGTGAAGTCAACATTAATGGCTTGTTGCTGAAAAACTTCAAATTCGCCGCTCCGTCCTCTTAACCATAAAGGGTATACGGCATCGGTCACGGAAGGTGACCTGAGTAATTAAAGTATATGTAATATAATGAACTGATGTATATGTAGACATATCCAAATTATATATAAATAAAATGTATTAATAGTAAGTATTAAACAGATGTATTAATTAAGGATAATACATAATTCAAAATAATACAGACTCACATCCATCAGTCCCGTCCATCAGTATCACAAGGCACCCCCAGACTTGCGACCGGGCAAGGGGTTATAAATTGGCTTTTATCGGCCGAACTTATTAATAATTATTACCAATATAATGCAAGCTTACTTGTTACTAATGAACTTAATTTAAATTCTTATATCTAACTATAGCATTGATAAATCCTTTATAGATTGACACTAACCACTTATATGCTAGGACTTAAGATTTTATAACTGTTTCAAAGTGCTGTAAAAAGATATTCAGGTTCGAATTTAAAAATGCAATGATTCCTTCAAAACTTTTGGTCGTTTAGTTTAATTTTATAGTACATGGTTCTACAAAACCATATCAAATGTGCTAGTACTTGAATATTTACTTTTAAAAAACTGCCATTGCACCTTTAATAAGTACAATTATTTGAAAATATTATTTTTAGATGAAGTATTGGTGGGGGAAACGGCAGTTGTACATTTTCACATGTACAGTTTGTTAACTGAATGCTTCTATAAACTCTGCAGACATTAAAAAACTACTGTACTTGCTGTGAATATTTTGGATTGCTTCACTACAAGTTAGATTCCAAATTTTGTTTAGCTTCTTTATACTACTGTTGCAAATTATACAGCTTATTGTTTTGTATTGTGTAACATGTTGTAATTTGTGGTAAAAGCAAAATGATGTTGAAATCAATATAAGTTTTTAAAACTCGCAATTATTTTCGGCTATATTTGCTAATTGCAAAAATACGATTCATGGTTCATTTTCGTGCTAGGTCCATCGTAAGTTTCTCAAAATCAAGACGGCAAGGTCGCACAAAAAGTTAACTAGTGTATGAGATGATGCACATCCATTTAAACTTACATCAACGTTATAACGGAGGTGAATGGGGAAATCTCATAGTGTACTTATGCATGCGTACTAGCATGACATAAGTATATTTACCTTACTGACCGTAAGGTGTCACCATTGAAGTTGCTATCATAATTTTTACATCAAATGCAGTGATTCAGACAATCAAATTAAACTTAATTATAATCTTTCAAAATCAAGGAATGCAACAGATGCAATAATGTTAAGATATGACGTTGCGTCATATACTCGCATACCACTTAAAAACTTCCATGTTCAATCTAATTTTCCGCACATCGCGATCTGCTTAATAAATAAAATACAAAGTGTTATATATCAAAATAACGGGTTATAAATTGTCTTTGCGATAATATATATAATTATTAGAAAACTAAAAGATATATTGAGCAAAATTTCGGTATATTAATGACGTAAAATAGCGAAAAAATGACGTGTAATGCCATCAGAAATCAGCACACATGGGAATAAGTAATATATTAGTACCATATCACCGTATTTGCACTGAACAAAAACCGTTTTTCGTATAATAGTGCACAGAACTCGAAACCAGTAAGGGTAAGTGATAGAGTATGCGCGTGTCACGAGCAAAATCACATATTTTGGCTCTAGTGCCGAAGTGTAACGCTTCAAGAAAATAAACTGTCTCACTTTGAAAATGGAAGAACAAGTGACTAAAAAGACTCTAAGAATTTTTTTTTGTTATTTTTTACTGTCTATAACACATTTTTAGATGTCGGTTAGTTTATAGCTATGCGGTTACTGAAAGCGAAAATATTAGGAATGAAAAAGCCACTGAATAAATGTTAAACATTCATTTTTTGTAATTTTTGATCCAACAGCTTTTAAAATATGTGTTCAATTATAAATATTTAAGCGTAATACTTAACTATTCTTCACAAAAACAACATTCCTATTGATACAAAGTATTTTAAGAGCAAAATTATTTCGACATGGTCCTATAATGATAAAATATTATATTTCAAAGTCGCACTGAACAAATGTTAAAAGATCACGTTTGGCGATCTCGATTACACATAACTTACATGTGCCTCGTACTGTTTGTTCACAGTGCTTTTTAAAATTTTACTGACAACGGCAAAATGTTTAATTAATGGATGACATGAAAATGTAAACAATTTAATGTAAAAATTCTCAATGAAATATATAAGGAATAATGATTATTTGAACATACAATTAGGTCATGTTATTATGTTATTTATTGTATGTTCAAATGTATGTCATCATCATGTACACATGACCCAGTATTAAATAAATTACTTAAAAATGAAAACGATTATGTTTTCTAGCTTTCTTGAGAATTTAAAAGCCATTTCTGGTTTAAAACGAAAGTTACAGTAATTTATATACAACCCTATGAAATTTAATTTAGCGCAATACATGTTACGCAGTGTGCGCGAGACACAACGTCTTATGTACTGCAGTGAAACAATACAAGCCTACATGCCATAGAGAAAACTAGCATTTCGTTATCGTCGTTTACGTACTTCCTGACTGTTTTAACCTGTGTAACGGTCACAGGGTTCCCTCCTAAATTTACAAACATACATGCCAGTTTGTATTAAATTTCTTTTGATCAAATTCTTAAACAAGACCAATTAAAATCAGGAACAAGACTCTACATTCAATTAGCGTAATTTTCATAGCTTTTTCGTTCCGCTTACAACAACAATTGTATAAGACAGGATTTAGCAGAAATTATTATGAAATTCTTTGATTACGTACATTTGCAACCTTAAAAGTAGTAAATTAAATAACACGATCAATTAATTGAATGTATTAGTTCCAACTTCATTTTAGTGCATTTTGCTGAATTCTTGTTACTATAATTGTAAGAGTCAAGTTCTGAGATAAAAAGACAATAACTCAAATTCATTCAATTTTATTTTTTATATCACAATGTACTACAAAGCCTATAAAAATATTAGTAAACGAATATTTACAATCGTTAACCAGTTACGCAATACTGTGTAAATTCGTAATTCGCAAAATATCATTTGTGGGCTGTTACTCACGAATTTACAAGAAAGCAAACTTGTTGACTGGTTAACCCTGACTACAAATTGCCCTCGTGACTAGTTGTATTGTTAAAAATAATAGATCTGCCTTGTCGGCAGTTGTCAACAATAATTTTACATAAACATTTATAAAAATTCATGTTAATTCACATTTATACACAATTTACACACGAGTGTTCTCCGCTAGGATCGATCACCGTTTAATATGTTCGCTTCAATTTTTGGATATGAATCTGCACATCACACTGCTCTGTTTGCTTATAATATAATGTGTATATTATTTCCTCGATCCATTTATAAAACTGAAAAATGGTATGTGAGTTCAGTATAAACGTTGTTATAGCTTAAGTAATCTGTTATTTCATTTTTTTTGATGTTTTTATGAAATGAAAGAAACGCTATTCATCAGTGATAAATCGACTAGAATAAATAACTTTTGTTTCCATAGTTGCAAAATTCCCTGTTGAAGCACCATCTCATGTCCTAAACATAACACAACCAGGCTACAAATCAAAAATATAACTCATCATATTTTGATTATTAACAACACATATACCTATACTCTACTACAAGTGCAATATTATCTGATTCCGCAAGTTAAGCGGGAACGATAATTTCACTTAGCGTAAGCACTAAATAGTCCCATTCCTCCAATGTTCGCGCTATGCTCCCTTGCCTTCAATCTCAATGACGCTATACTGCTACTTCTACGTTCTGTTGGTTCTCCTAAAGAGTCCATACCCATAGACATTCCTTGATTGGCATTCATACCCATGTTAGGCATATTCATAGGGTTTTGATTGGGTGTTAACCCATTCAACGTGTTGTTGAGTTGGCTCATGTGTGTTAGTCCCATAAATGCGTTGGGCATGGTGTTGTGCGGGGACATACAGGATTGTGAGCTCATATTCATATTATATTGATTGCACATTTGACTGTTATTTGACCACGCCATGTTCTGCATCTGCTGAAAAAATGAAAAGAAAACCAATAAGATTTACGTTTTATATAATATTTAAAAAAGCTACTTGAAGGCATTACACATAGTTCCATAAGGATGTAACAGGTACTTTCTTATAGGTGTACCTAATCGTAATTAAATGGTTGATTAATTGTACGGCGGACAATATTTTATTTTTTTTTTAGAACAAATGGACTTTAAAATATAGTAGAAACGTTTGCATAACATTCTCACTTTAAGAATAAACATGTACAAATATTAGGAATTTCCGAATGTAAGGATATGAGATATCTGGTATTTATTACGCAAAGTTTTTGCAGTTTCCGGGCGCGCACGCTTCAAACTTAGGAAAAAACAAACACAAACAAGTACATCCATTTTTCATACCATTCTAGTTCTCAGTTCACAATTACACTTAGATCATTCCTATAGCTGGCCAGGTATGAAAGAAAATAAAACTGCCGCGTTCAAGTTGTACATAATTATTTTTTTAAATCAAAGGGCTTGGTTCTAAACAATTCTTAGAAGCACTGACTTTTTACCATTTTCCCCGTCTATTTTATGTAACAAGATATGTTATTCAAAAGAAAAAGTTGTAATACCTGTGAATATGCATCAGCCGGTCTTGGTGCTATTGGCATCTCATATCCAGGTGACGTCGTCATTCCTGCACGCATACTCTGTAGCTGACCATATCGCTCACGCTTACGCCATTTTGCGCGTCGGTTTTGGAACCATACCTGGAAAAAAAAATATTCACGCTCAAATCACCATCTTGATAAGTAATCTCTAAAATGATACAATGATACAAAACTATATAAAATTACTTGTAAGTCTCAAGCAATGATCTGTTTGGTTCTAACTTTAGGAAAATGACCGCTGATATAAATCAAAACTATTTATTTACCATAAAATGAAAGAAACAGATTTTTTGCACAAGAGTAGCAACATTATTCTTTCCTGAACTGAAAGAATAAAATCAAAGCAATCAACAAAGACTGTAATTTGTGAATTCCTAATTTCAGGTCTAAAAGTCTACGTTGACCACCATTAGCAATAAAAGCCAGTCATAGACACGCGGTTTATAAACTTGATACTATCAAGTCTTTACATAAACTCCAGGAGCGTCTTTTAAAAAACAAACCTTAAGATGAATAAAATGAAATAAAAACACACGAGTGTAGTATCATAGTCATTTATTGTTTGGATTTAATTAAAAAGAATTAGTTTCGAGGATTGTTATTTCAACATTATTAAGTTTAATGGTTGTTATATTAAGATCATAATTTCTAAATTGCTAAGAGGATAAACAAGCGATTAAAGAAAATTGAATTAAAGAAAAGTTGTATCAAAATTTTGATCCAATTTAGTGAAGTAGAGGAATAGGTAAAAGGTTTTCAGTGATGGCTTTATATAACTGTACTTGTTCTATTCACGAGTTTTCTACTCTGTGACGTGGCGTTGAAGCGTTTCCTGTGCTGCAAAGGGCATGCGATATTATTTTGGGCATTTGTTAAGTTGTTTAACACGAATTTAAGCAAAACTTCTAACATTAACAGTTATTTATGGTCTGGTCGAACTACGAAGGAAGTCCTTATTATAAAATATAAAAATCGCTTCCAGTGCGAGGTGCCATCGGTGCAAAAGGCAGATTGCTGATGTTGCAATCTAAATTTTAGATGAACACGATGTAAAACCGCCACAAAGTCTCTGGCTGGAATGCATGTGTATCTGCATCTGTCAGCTTGAGAGCTATTTGTTTATTTCATTTACGCTCTTAGTAAATCAAGCGAAAGTGTTCTTAGTCAATAATGTAAGATATTTAGTAATCGAAGTAGAACATTTGTTGTTTCTCGTGTTCTAAAATGTTCTCACAAAGTTTTAATCTACTTTGATCTTATAAAACATCGTGAACTAAGCTTTTTGAGATATAACATATTAATTTTCACCATAAATAAGGGATATATGGAAACTATTCCAGCATTTCTGTACTATTACTTAAACTACCTTTTTGAAAAATTGTTTATATAAATGTTTTTAAAAACTAAAGATATATTGTTTTAAATTGTATTCACCACTTTAGCGCTGGCGCAGGAACCTGTATACATTTGAATACATATTATCTCTGGAAAAGGTGAAGCATTTTCTTAGCATTATCTGGTATTTAGAAAAAAAAATCTGATTCCATTAAATCACATCTTGATTGATGCTCAAGTTGTTGTCAGAGTTCCGTTAACTTACAACAAGTAACTAGTTCACACCTTGTTCACAATTTAGTTCAACAAGTCTTTACTTCATCAAAATAAGCCAATCAGAAACCTTGTATTGTTTGGCCTTAAAATTGAAAATAAACGCCAATATTTTTTGTCTAAACACAAAGTAACTGATATGTTCATACGGTTTTAATTTAACTCTTTAGTCTCAGCGTACAGTAACATATGGCCTGGATTTATAAAGAATGTCTCAGAACCTTTACCATACAGGAGCATTACTGTTGGAACGACAACGTTACGGAAAAGTGCGCTTTATAACGGCATGTTATATAAAAAAAATTGTATACATATTTTATTCCCTCATAAAATTCTTTACGTCAAAAAGTAATATACATGTATAAACCACTGAAACATTTTTTAGAACTATTGTTTCATCTCACTTTAACTAGCTATCTCTCGGTAAGAACAATTTTTTTTACATTTTCTCTCCGAAAGTGGTTTTCCCGGCAGTTTTGCGCTCCACATATGGAACTGGTTAAAAATCTTTGGTTTACCAGTTATGACATTGAAATTCATCTGACTACACTTTCTGTTAAATGATTCCTTGGCTACAAATAGATTATTCACCATGCAACATAAAATAAAACAATGACTTCACTGTCTATTGGCTTCGGGCCGGATTTCAATATACTGAATTTCACTGACACTGAGAAACGAAGTGTTGACTTTTTTAATTATTCGTATTGTATGACTCTTAGCACAAAAAGAACGTTGCATTACTAGGTCTAGTAATAATTAGGGCATACTGGAAATCTAGATACGTTTACAAAGATAATAGGAGCCTGGAAAGGATGTCCGGCAGGGTCTTTTTCTTTTGCCGACGTTTATTTCCTATGCATATATTATGTCAGCCCATGAATTGAAGAAATTTCCGCCAGGCGCTCTCGCCTATATATAGAAGTCAGTCTTACTCTGTATCCGTTACCGTGGTTATATATTGGTATAAAAATATGTTTTATTCTTCTTGTAACGCGTGAATTACTGATTTTTTTTATAAATTGCTAAATCTTCTATTTCGGTTTCATTCATACTAGATGGACTAACACTTAGTATGCGTTAGCAACAGGACACTGAAGACCTGCAAAATCATTTATCGTACTCTAGTTACCCATCTGTCATCGCAGTGTAGTAATCAGTTTGTAGTTTGTTTAACATGGCAAATGACGCGTGTTATACACAAACAATTTGTCATGTTTTACAACGAAAAATGTACACAAGATGTACAAATATCACAATTAAATGAGCTGAATCTAAATTGTTATAATAGAAAATCACGATTAACGATAGGTAATTCTTAAATAATTTGTTCATTATTACAATTCAAAATATGAAGTGTGCACATACAAGTAGGCTGAGCTGTGAGGCCCAATCAGCTTCTTTAGTATTTTTTCTTGCCCTGCCACACTTTCATTCAGAAATATAATATAATTCATATATTTTTTGAATTTTGGTTATTGTTAAATAATGTACCAAAATACTGATACTGATAAAATCAATATAACGGCACGTATATAGGTCAGTGTCTTTTTTAAAAAACAAATTCATATTTATTCATGAAATGCTGATAGAACACTTTGATTTACAAAAGTATGACACAGCACATTTTGCTTGCATACTAAGCACCATGTTTTCACATCATTGTAATGGAATAGAGTCGTGTCTGAGAGTTTAAATTAGTGTAACAAAAGAAGACGTAGTACACATGGCCTGCCGATATATTTATACAAATAGGAGACTTGAAAACTAAAACCTTTCCAAACCTGGCATTTACAACATTACTGTCTGAAAGAATTCGTGAGCTGTTAAAAGGCTTAAACCGCTTAGAAAACCTATTTCTATTCTTAGAGAACCTCTGTAGATGTATAGATAATGTCTTGAGAAAGACCGTTGGGAGTTTCTCCTAGGGTCGATTTATCATAGTAAAGTTTTGTGATGCATCGTTGGACGTGGTATCTATGTATGTTTTTCCCGATTTTTTTGTAAAGCATGTTTTTAGTCAAATAACAAGGTAATCACAAATTATCTTGACGATGCATAAGGTTCTTGTTAAACTGTATTCCAGCCGGATAATCGCCGCCCTGTTATTATTTCGAAATTACAAAAATGCACCATCCACAAGGTAACGTATACTATTATTTTAAAAAAATATAAAAAGAAAGAGAAAATGCAAATGAATAACTTTAAAAATACAACATGTTACTTGAAACATTTGAGTTAAGAATATTCTAAAATGATAGGACACTGCTTCTTTGAAGTAAACATTCCAAACTTGAATCAAGAATTGCAAGTAACATTTCGCTATTTTAAATAACTGGTCCACCTTCGATTTCTTTTCCTTCATAAATACGCATTTTCTTTTACTGTTATTTTCTTACCCGTGTTCGATTCACGTGGTGTTGGTATGAAGACACTCGATTATGTGCAGTAAGAGCAATAAAACTCTCATCAATTCTGATGACTAATTAACAAGCCAATGATGGATGGTTTTAGAAGCCCTGTGGTATGGTGATTGACAATGGCGGTGCACAGCTAATGAGGTAATAATTGCGTTAATTATATGTAATTACTTTCAATTCATTTACAGAAACTAGAATTCTCGTTTTCAGTTTTAATTTTTTTAATTTTGTTGTGTATTTGTCGCTTTTTGTAATAAAAGCTGACATTTTATATTACATTTCTTGTATGGCTCTATTTATAAATGATAAAAAAATTCTACTTAGCCTCCCTAAAAGAAGCAGTTGTCAAATTCCGGTCGTTACATTTATTTTTAAAAACTATTGCAATTATATTTTAATAAATAATAATAATAAAACGGAAGAATTAAAAAAAAATCAAGTAATTCAAGGGCCTGTATATTGCATGCAATTAATTCAATAGTTGTACATTAGACATAGCCGACAACCGAGTAGTGTTGATTTCGCAGCTTTGTTCTACCACAGATTTTATGTTTGTTGACTAAGTATTACCTTTCTTGCAGAACTCAATACAAAGCAAACACGATTTCCCATCACTAGAAGTAATAACATCACACTTCATTTCGTGTATATAAAAACAGCAACATCCATTAATACAACTTATGTTCTGGCTAGTAAAAACAAATTAAAATTAAAATTAAATTAGACTCGAATTGTAAGCGATAGGTGATATTGTTTTTAATATGGCTGGGAATAAATTAGATGATCGTACAGAGTAAGAAACTCAATTAACATTGGAATTGACAACTGTATGGGATGGCGAGCGTGTTACTACGTATAACCAATGCCTTGTTTTGATTAAAAGCTGCCAGATTCACTAAGGACTATTTAAAAAGATTTTTCAATTTTATATTTAATTCAGTTGGTGATTTTAATTAAACACCTAAAGTAAATTATATGCGTCTTTAATTGATAGATAACACTGCACACACACAATTAAAACTTATCGTGTTTTTTTTCTTCATTGAGACATTGCTACGTATTTTACCTTATTCTTACTTTTTACAAAATAGAATTAATTAATTAATTTTTTTCATTTCGTAATAAGCGCTACAAATTAATACCGTATTAAGGCTTCAAAATCTGCACAACATTTCTTTTTGCGTATGTAATAATATCCCTAGTAAAATATAAACAGTGTATTACATTAAAGAACGGAGAAAAGAAACGTTGTCGACTAGGGCGGTACGTATTTATAGCCATATACGGTATTTTACTATCGTTTTTCAATTTCACAAAATAATAAGAGCATTGTTTATAAACTACTTCCTTCGCTGCACTTAAAAACGCTTTAATTTCTGCCCATTCTGTAGTTTTAAGTACGGACTATCATGTCACAAATAATCACCCTACAGCTAAGCGCTGATATAGTGACCTTGATGAACTTCTTGTCAATTTCCAACTCACGATTACTTACTGTCCGGAAATATACTGATATCTCTTGGTGAATTAAGTGCGAACTGTGAAGGATTGTTTGCTGTCAATAGAGATTACTTGTCAATCACCAAAACCAAAGCATAGGCTTAAAGAGTAGGGAGTGTTCCAAAGAAAGATGTGAAATGGCAAAAAAAGAACGAATAAATTAAATTAAATTGAAAATAAGTTAAAAGGTATTCGTGTCGGTATCAAATACAGCTTGTCTAAGCAAAGGTAGACGTGCTTCAGTTTATATGAAAAGGTGACTTCAGCAATGATATTGTTAATAAACAAATAACATTTTGTAAAATACTATAAAGTAACCAGTTTGGCAACCATCTATTGCTTCAGACAGTAAACTGAACTTTTACACACACAGAACATCGATTGATTTAGACACCACACAGTATTGCCAAAAGTTTTCGTTCATTTACAACTAAATAAATGCTATGTGTACATAAAATAAAATAAATACAGAACTTCTATATACATTTGTCGTTGTAGTATAAAAACCAGAATTAAAAATTCTTCAATCATTTAAATACTTCCACACAATTTAAAAATTAAAAATTCTTCAATCATTCAAATACTTCCACACAATTTAAAAATTAAAAATTCTTCAATCATTCAAATACTTCCACACAATTTAAAAATTAAAAATTCTTCAATCATTCAAATACTTCCACACAATTTAAAAATTAAAAGTTCTTCAATCATTCAAATACTTCCACACAATTTAAAAATTAAAAGTTCTTCAAACATTCAAATACTTCCACACAATTTAAAAATTAAAAATTCTTCAATCATTCAAATACTTCCACACAATTTAAAATTGGTTACCGTTGATTAGCAGTAGAACCACAGATTGTGTGTACACTGTTGTTGTTTGTTATTCTAATTTGCTTGATTAGTTAAAGCAGACACTGTCGCTAATTACTTATCATAATTATCTGTCTCTAGTATTCGGATCTGAATCTAATCAAATACACTTTCCAGACCACGTTTTAGAGACAGGAAAAATTGAGAAAAATTAGGATCATTGGTTTCAGGAAGCAATCATTTTTATTTTTTCATAGTTAATTATTATGCAACTATCCAATGCAGATTAAGAACGCGTACACTAGACATCGACTATTATAATATTTCATATGTTTATAGACACTATGCAAGTAGAATTCATAAAAGCTAATCAGAATTCTTTTTCTTAGCAATTAAGCCATAAAAATTGAAATGTTAATTTACATGTAGTAGTTTTTATTCAAACGCTAAATATAGTTTTCTCAATACTAGCGCGGAACCATATGGATAGCACGCAATTAGCAAAACAAGGGTAAATAAACAACATCTAATTTTACCATTGCTTGCATTAAAATTTGTGGTGAACAATTACAAAAAAATCCTGTGTAGTATTCATATTATTGGATTCTTATTTTTACTTGAATTGTTTTCACGTTATTGGTAGACCGAAATTTGGCTAATCAACTTATTAATTAGTGGTATGTTACATTAATTAAGCGCTTGGGCTGAATGAAAAGTAAAAAAGATGCTATAGAAATGTTGTATTGATTTACAGTTTTATATATTATAAAATAAAATTATTTTTATTTTTTTAAAATATCAATTTTATATAAGACTTGCATATCCCAAACATTCTATTTGTCACGGGTGAATCACAAGCCGGGGAGAGCGATTACTCAGAAAAAATTACTGCATTTCTCGCAACACTTTCCGATAACAAGTTTTATCTATTTATTCAGATGTCGTACACACGTGAGAAAACGTTTCAAAAATATTCGCTACATATTTTGCGGTCAAAGTCGACCGCCTCCAGTGTGGATATTTTTGTGTTACTTAAAAAAATTCTTTCAAACATTTTTGCTTTACGAAAAAGATGTAAAATAACCAAACGTGTCAGGCACACACGGTAACATAAAACTGATAAAACGTCGAAGAAAACCTAAAGACAGTGAAATTGCATATACTAGCATTATCCAAAGAATATACCTTTGTACCTTATTACACCACCTGCCAACTTGTATTAAGATTTTAAATGCGGTCAAGAGAACAAATTTTACAATTTAATCATAAAGAAAGAATTTCTTAGTTTTTCTAAATACCTAGTTGAATTGCTTGACCTTCAAACAACTTAATGTGTCTTATCAGTGAGGGAGAGATGTGAACCTATTCGGACCTGTTCGTTGTAAAGTTGCTAAATTGCCAACGTCCACAGCAATGTTGTAGAGGATCACAAACAATTTCTGCTAAAAAGTTAGATTTCGAATAAACGAATATTGTCACTTAGCAAGCATGCTGCAATCTGGCCTATACGGCGAACATATTTCATTTTTTTTTCGTTGCAAGGCTCTGTTTTTCAGTGTTTATTCATGTGTTCCAACGCGCCAGCTTGCCCAGGGAATAGCTGAATCATAAACAAAGTCCAGTTTGTATTAGACGTGTATAACGGAGCGAGCAGCTGGTCCAAGCAACCGTTTGATACAACATGCCATAAGTCACAAGTCCAGAACTATTGTTTATCTCCGCAGGCTTTCGAGTTGTAAAAAAAGTTCACAGTAGCCTAATAAGCTTTGAACTTTTTCCGTGTCCCTTTGATCAACTCGGGGATCAACTGTTAGAATGTGATACTTTGGGGCGAAACAATTTCTTTGACAAAATCCGAAATTCCTAACAATTAGTATTCGTATACACAAATAACTGTGAAGATATTCGACAACCAGCGCAGACAAGTTGAAGACGTAACTGTTTTATAACTTTTTCCTTCAAAGTTTTATTAACAATTATATTTTATTTCATTCTGCTCATTAATCAACACTAAACACTCATAGTAGTTTTCGATTACAGTTTGTCTGTAAATCTAAAATGACAATTTTATCAAATTAATTAATGACGCCCCAGAGCGCTGTATGAAGATGCATCATTTAGGGCGGAACTAAGTTATCTTGTGTAAACAAACTTTGGTTTGCATCACTACAGCTTACAATATTTATAATCATTCCGTCCGTATACCTAGGTATTTGAGGTGGAAAACGTTTAATTAATGTTAAATTAGTGTTTTTCCCCAGTTGTATACCTTGTGGAAGGAATATGTATTTGTACGCTTATTTTAGCTGACAAGCAAAAGTGTTCGCCTTAATGAACTAAATAGAGGAACAACCTTTGTGCGCAAGTTGTTTTTGAAGACAATTCAACAACACTCTACACTTGGGTATTTCGATTCTTACCTGAACTCTTGCTTCAGTGAGATCACACCTGAGCGCCAACTGTTCTCTGGCGTAGACATCTGGGTAGTGTGTCTTCTGAAAAACTCTTTCCATTTCCTCTAGCTGATAACTGGTGAATGTCGTTCTATTTCTCCTTTTCTTTCGTTTTAATTCACCATCTTCTGAATCGTCACCATTATTGTTCGGTTCGTCTTTGACGGGAAATTCTCTTGAAAGGTCCGCGTCACTAGTGGGCGTCTCTGGTGGAGTTTGGACACCAGTTGCATGGGGACTACAGTTCTCTTGTCCTTGGCTGTCCAATCGGAGGCGCGTTTCGTCTACTGGAATGTAAAAGACTTTGTAACTTACTTCGATTTTAGCAATGATACAGCATCGTTGTTTTGATAGAAATGACGTAAAATAAAATAAAATAATTATTTTGACGATTCTCAAATTATGTCTATTCAGAATACACTGATAACACACAAATGAATAAATTATAAATCATACATTCATTTTTTGTGTTCCGTTTAGAAATATAGCTAATTTCACTCTAGCTTGCTTACTTTTATTTTGTTTTTTGTTTAGTTGTAAAGATCTTGTAAATTTTTTTTGTTAAAATTTTAAACGCCTGTAGTAGTTCTATGTGGTTAGTCATGTTTGCTGCCAACCGTATGGCCAATGCAAGAAAATGTTTTAAAATTCTGATCTGTTCGATGTCAACTCGTGGATGTCAACAACCGATCCTGGTCAAGATATGATTATTTTTAATTTAAGTGAGTATTTTTATAGTTACATAATTATTAAGAGTTATCCAGAACATCCTGTTGACTTTAACCACCAATTACATGATTTCGTCCTTCAATTCCACTGTGATGCTGCGACCAAAACCAGAGAAATTTGAGACATAATCGGATTACTAGGAAATAAGCAAGAATCACGCTGTGACAATGAACATAGGCTTTCCTATTCTCTGACTATGTTTTGTTTTAAACTTAATTTGTCAGATAACATGTTTAATCTTTCACTAAAATTGGTTGTGAATAATGTTTATTTCTGCGAATATAACTGCATCATCATTAATGTTTAGTTAATTCAGTTATTTTAAGTTATTTTAAATTTTATTTAAACATAAATTAACCGCTTATTCAAAGAAGTTATAATTAATTTTAAGTTTTTCTTTGCGGCTATATGTTGGGGTGAAATAAGGATAGAAACCTTCTTTTTATGCCTCATCTAGAAATCATTTTAAAAGTATAACGAAGTATTTCATGACCTTTTGAAGTAGTTACAATAATTATTACTATTGCATATTATTATTTAAGTAAAATATATTTTTATTTTTCACGGAATACATAATGCTAGCGATAAATAGGCGCGCGCAATAATGTGCAATCATATCATTCCGTAACTTATAGTAACTTATGGCCAGGTACATTTTTACATTGTTTTTTATCTCTTAAAAGTCTGTCATACTCTGTGCTGCAATGCGGCGTATTGAATGCTATATTACATCGCCTTATACCATGATATCTGTTTCGGGATTTCTAAATCAACAGTCCGTCCCAAGTTTTTCAATATTCTAAGAGATTTTCCCACATGTACTCATGAGATTAAAACAGTTTAACTCTTGAGGTAGATCTGTTTATCTGAAGTCAAGAGTTCGTTTAACTTTTCGTTTAAGCCTTCAGCATAATTCACAGTGGGTGATCAGACCTTAAAAACTTTCTCTACCTTATGCCAATGGAGTATTGATCTCGCGCAGATTTCGAATACTGACTTAGTTCGATTTACAAAATATATGGTTAAATATTTTGCTTATAATACAATAAAACGACATATTGTACGATTCGTGTATTAAGTACTAACCGCGTTCTACGTATATACTGTATATGTGAGGCGTACTTTTATTTTGGACATATGTAAACTTTAATTTTAAATTTTAAACCTTTTAGCTTCATTCCCGACAGTTATCATATGAAATGTTAAATAATAGAAAACTTAATTCCAAAAAAAATCAGCAAAATTTCACAATGAACATCCTGATAAAAATCATAAATATTAAAATATGAGTTCTTATATCAGTACACTTTTTTTAACTAAAGATGCCTCTCTATTTTATTGTCATTTACAAATTCTGTATATAAATGTATACACATTAAAATGTTCGAAGTAATAGAAATCATATAATACTGTATAATGATAGGCTTTCACTATCAACGTAAACCGACCTGAGATTATTTACTATCGGAATAATTCAATTTATTAAAGTGAATTAATTTTGAAACCAACCACTTATACCATAATTAATGGCTAAACATCGCAAATTAAAATAATAAATTAGCCTATCGTTGCTAATAACTAATTATTGTCATTTTTAATTGACACACTTACCTCTATTCATGTCCATGCTATTTCTTTTATTTCCCAATATATCGTCGATACTGTGTTGATTTAAAGATTGAATTCTACAATCCCCAGGAAGTCCGCGAGTTAAACCGTCCAATTTGAATTTATCGTACACCTCTGATTTTGTATAATGTGTTCCAGCAGACATCATCCGAAATATTGCATAAATCTCTAAAGTGCGGTCCCAGTTTCTAATTTATATTAACTTGAATTAAAATGAAAATTAAAAATTCATTCAAATCCGTTTCAAAATTGTAGTCTTCTCGGCTTGTCAAAGCTGCGTTTTTTGATCCGCTGTACTCACAACATGCAAATATTGTTCTTATTTCGTAACTTTAAAATGATGCACCGATTTTTGTTTCCTATATTTCTGTTCTGCAGAGTTGACTAATCTTTCGCGTATGTATAGAACAGGATATGAAACCTAACCATGTTGTGGCCACACTAAATGAGCCACAGAGAGCCTCGTTTTCACTGTGTTACTATGGTAAAGTGTAGAATGACACTGGGCGAACCAGGGGGCCTTCCACCGGGGCGGATAAATTACATTCAATGCCATTTTGTTAAGGTTCATTCACCAAATGGAATTAGATTCGAATTATTTGTAGTCAAGCCATGAACAGTTCATAACTTTTACATACGTGCAATGTCCCACTCAAGTATAAATTGGTAATGTTCGTCTCCTGAAAATATACCAAAAATACCAAAGAATACCCGAATGTTTCGATATGGAAATGTTTGCGAAAGAACGACCCCGTGGTATTTCGTTTTATTTTATTAAATTATTTTAGATTTTGTTTACCTTATATTACATGTATATTTAAATTGAAGGATTTAAATAATAACCTATGACGTCAGACGGCCATATTGACATTTGCATATTTTAAAATATAGTATCCTTGATCGGAACTACCACAAGTGAAATAATGTGTTTGTTTTTCTATCCTATAATTATAGAGTTACAAACCAACCTGAACCTGTCTTTGAGTAATATAACAATATGTCACTTTGTTGTTAAATAATCTTTATAGCAAAAAAATTATTTTAGATCAAAACAGGAACGTTTTTTTTAATAATAAAGTTAGTGAAAATGGACGTTTCACTGATTTCACACTAAAGTTGTTATCAATTTTAGTGATTTTGTTAAACAACTCAATTCATCAATTCACACAATTTTCTGGTTAATGTTGTCTGCTGATGTAATTTATTCATTATCATTATCGGATTAAAACAAACGAATGTGATTTGATTTGTTGTTTTAACTCATTTTTTCTGTAGTTTACTTCATTGGGGAAATTTCCTACGTTCAGATTAGAATCGATTGCTGAGACAGCGCGCGCGATGGTTTTAGCTGGCGTCAATCTGCTAATAGATAAATCTGTAACGGTACAAAGGAAACGGAGTCCAGGCACTGACAAGATCCCGGGACAAGATCTTGTGTATGTTTTATCAATAGTTTCGGAAAATAAAGAAAGAAAGAAGGGAGCATGCACCGTTATGTACAATATCCGTTGCGTTTATTAGAGAACATTGATAACATTATCAACAATAATCGACGGGGATGTGCGAAGGCTGTGGAAAAGAAAAGGAGGCTGTTCTGATATTTTTTGGAGTTGCAGCTTGCCGTAAGTCAATATTTACTGGGTTTTTTTTATTATTCCTTAATTTTTTTCTACTATAGTATAATGTAAGATCAAGGAAGTTATCGTTTGCACAATTAGTTCAGAAATATTATTCTATGATTTATTTCACAGCTTTTTGTACGGTTGTTGCTTTAATCTATTTGATACGTGTTTCATGTCACAAGTTTACCAGAAGGCGTGGTTAGAGTGACGTCTGAGATTTTGGGGGTGTGGTTTAGATTTCAACCAGATTGTGAAATGTTGATAATTAACGTGCTGTCTTGTTTAACCACTGAATAGATTATAG
>JAOXYB010015387.1:0-19586 GCA_028565635.1 Phoronis ovalis | reverse complement strand
GGGGGTTGGATTTTTTTGTGCACCATGTTTTTGAAATGCACCAACCCCCCCTGTGGTAATTTCTGACCAGTCCCTTAGCATTGCGTTGGAAGGGGCGTTATATGGATGACGTACGTCATTATCGCACCAGTTTTCAACTGTAAGATTAAGAATTCATTGTGCTTCCAAACAGCCAATCTTCTTGAAAACCTTGGCAAAGGCAAATGAATAAACGCCAAAAGACAAGGCATTTTTGTTACCTGTGCCACATTCCAATGTGGCTGACTTGTGTGCCTTAATTTGTTGTGTCTCGTGTCCTTTAATTCCCTTTTAGAGCGGCCATTTTTCGCCCGTTTCGATGCAAAAACCTAGGATATATAAAACTCTTAGAGTTTTATATATCCTAGCAAAAACGAGCCTAAAAACGCATTTTAAGCATTAACCCTTGTACAGAAAACGTAGAAGTCATTGCGCTCTTTCTAAAAAAAATGTATATGTATTATAAATTAGCCTGTTTTCTTAAAAAACAATTCAGGTAATGAGAAGGACAGAAGAATTTTAAAATTATTCTAATTTGGTAGTTATCCAATTAAATTTTGAAACATAAACCACGAATCACGGAACCAAAATAATATACCAGTTCTCAGGAATATGGTTTTATTTACCAAATGTACATCCCGGAGATATTTACATGCCATATATACCCACGTACGCATGAAGAATGCATTTAACCCATAAATCGCCTGTTGCAGATAAATAGCGATGCAAATAATTATCTCTTGTGATCTTTACAAATTACGTGAAGAACATAAAAAGTTATTTAAGCCGTTAATCACGTGCAAACATTTCAGTTAGCGATGCAAAACATTGCCTCTTGGGATCTTAATGAAATATGATCGGTTATTTAATTAGATTTCAATTACTCTGTTTTTTACGCAAAATTTGGCCATAATAAATAATAAGTAGGCTGAGATAAATTTCCAGATTACGGTACTAGTTCTATAGATCTAGCAGTGTGGCAGAAATAGTGGCAGGTTGCAGTGAGAATACTGAGTAACGTTTCGGTAAGTACTGCATGGTTAGTTGAATGCTAAATAACTGCTGGTAAACGTTTTGATCTCTTTCACTTGTCCTTTGAGAAAATAGAAAAACTTTAATAATAAGATATTTTCCGTTGGAAAAAAGTGCAAATTTGAATGCTAAATCCCGGGCAGGGCACATGGATCAAAGAATGGGTACACATGCGCAAACGAAAAATCACGTGAAAAGGGGATATTTGTTTCGGTGAAGCGCGTACCGTGCGTTCAGCATTAAGGGTATATATTTAGCTAAATATTGGCATATTGGGTATATATTGTTTTTAGAATGCAGATTTGCCAAGGATATGTTTCCCTGGTTTCACCATCAGATACGTAATATTAGCGCAGCTTGACGCATCAACATGTTTTTCAATAAATAGTCACTTTTTAAACCTATAAGCCTTTCAAGGGAGTGCTCTGTTAGCAAGCTAGCTATATACGTTTAGGGAGTTTTCTTAAAAGCCATGTTCGCGCATGTGGACCCGCCCTTTACACTAGTGTCCCCCCGGGTGCTAAATACTAAAAGTCATTCGTGAAACACACCGAGAAGCGCTCAAAAATTAGTACACAAGTTTATTGTAAATTGGGGAGTTGAGTGAGATAGAAGGAACATAGAAATTGAGCTGTAATCGGTAAATATTACACTGATACGAGCACTTTGCTTTTTTATACATACACCTGTTTTAATTAGAAGGTATAATTTATCAAAATATATCTGTATCAGGCCTACCTGCGTGGACTTGAAACGGCTAGTATACGTTTCTGGTTTTGCACCGAAATTCCTCCTATTTGAACCGACATTTCCGCATACTCACGTAAGTTTCTAGGAACATTTATGTGATGGTTTTTCATATTTTTGTGTGTATTCATGTATAAATTTGGAAAAAAAATTATAATACACTAAAATCTAGTAATCAAAAAAGTTTTATAAATGATGCTGCAAGTGCTTCTGGATATAACCTATGATCCAATGTGACACGCACATTTCATGATGGATTTCCCTTTTAAATATCTTTTTTTTTTTGTTCATCAAAAGAATTGGAAATGTGTTTTTTCGTTAAGATAAGTAACATATTTTTTCTGTTTTCCACAAGGATGCCTCGATGTATAGTCTTTGTTACACAAGAGGGTTAAACTAATTGTTTAACTCATTGATTTTGACAAATGGTCTATTGTCATTTATTGAAGTATTATAAAACACATCACTTATTACAGTTATAGCTCTTGAGTATTCTTATACAATCTTTACGTGACATCAATAATAATCCACAATCTGCTTAATGTACACACCTTCTCTTACTAAATATTTTACACAGCAAAACACATGACCGTCATCATGTTAATCAATTATTATAACTTCCACATTTTCTTTAATGGCTCTTTGTTCAGCAAGAGAATTATGAAACTATATTTAGTTTATCACGACGACACACTATGTGGCTTCCAACACAAACTTATGGACATGGCAGCCATTTTGGATTCAAGAAGGCCGCTAAATGTTTCACCGCAAATTTTCATCTCTAGAACATTTTGTTCCAAGCTTCGTGGAAATCGGTTAAGTACTTTCCGAATTATCAATTAAAGAATATGTTTTTGACATGGCCGCCATTTTGTGTCTTCCAATTTTGTTGTTGGAAACCATAATAAAACATAGTTTCTGATAAATTATATATTTTACACATCTATAACAAGGCTAGTCTTGCTTCGTAATCCTAGTCGTACAATTGTATTTAACTGGGCCTCATTAAAACGTCATTTTGTATGTCAGAAATATTTATAAGATGATTTCCTCTTTCATATTCTATTTTAAATTACCTATATGTTCTTAATTTGTTTTTTTAAGGATATATACGTCATAGGAATAAAAGTGAAAATGTTACTTCACATTCCGCATGGCGGTTATTGCGAGTTCGTATAACTGGCCACAGTTCGGCGTGACCGCTTCAAACAAAATTAAAA
Organism: Phoronis ovalis; assembly: GCA_028565635.1. Classification (NCBI taxonomy): domain Eukaryota; kingdom Metazoa; phylum Phoronida; family Phoronidae; genus Phoronis; species Phoronis ovalis. The sequence continues at coordinate 16,569 of JAOXYB010015387.1, read as the reverse complement.
AATTGCATTTTTTAGTGTGAGTGTTTTTTTTCTTTTTACACTAAAAAATCCCATTTTTAAGGGATTTCGCCCGTTAAATACTTTGTTTAACTAAAAACCTGCCTGACACCCGTTTTTTAAGGGCTATCGTCGGTTAAACAACTTATCCTTTTGGTATGGCATTAGTATTCCGTTTGCAGGTAAATATACAATTGTGACAGGGATAGATGGCTTAACCAAACTGACATTTGAAGCTTGTTCTTGCTTGCTATTATATGTTTTTTAAAATAATTTCCTAGCAGTAAGCTATAAGTACTTATAATTCGTATTTTTAGATAAACCTACAGAGTTTACTATACAGTTTCGGTACTGGTTAAAGGCTAATAGTGAAGAAAAATTATGGAAGGCTATGAAGCCTCCACCATGTTGACAGTTAACTGCACTAATGAGTGTAACAGGTCTACGTCGATCGATAGGGACAACAGCTCCTCGGCTAACTTGACAGTTGGCCCGGAATTTGACCAGTCGCTACCAGTCTATGGTCAAATTTTAATAACCATAATGTGTTCGATTATCATTATTCTATCTATTGGCGGAAATGGCATCGTCTGTTACACTGTTTTAGCAAATAAACGCATGCGTACTTTAACCAATATGTTAATTTTGAATATGGCTATGAGTGATATAGCAATGGCGATATTTTGCATGCCATTTAACTTAATATATTATACGTTGCTTATGTACTGGCCGTTCGGGGGAGCTATGTGTAAGATCGTATTCTACATACAGCCTGTGAGCGTCTATCTAAGTTCTTTTACTCTAGTAGTTATTGCTGCAGATAGATATGTCGCCATTGTGTATCCCTTCAGACCTAAAATGTCAGCAAAGCAAGCTACCCTGGTGATCATGGGAATATGGTTACTGTCTGTGGCCTTTCCATTGCCATCAGTTATTTATCAAGATATCGATATCGTTACCTCAGATAATAGAGAATATGAACAATGTAACGAAGTGTGGCCAGAAGACTTAAAGACAGTGTACTTTTCGGCATATCGATTGTTCCTACCTATTACTCAATACTTGATTCCATTGGTTATTCTCGCTTTTGCATACACTCGTATTGCCTGTGAAATGTGGGCGAAGAAAATACCTGGCGAAGCACAAAATACTCGAGATGAAAGAATGGCGGAATCTAAGAGAAAGGTACAGAATAAAATGTATATTTTATGTATTTATGTTTCTGGCAGATTTATAATTGACTTCCGAATTTCATGCAGCAGAACTGCTTTCTCGCTCAATTTGAAAATAAAAAAAGTCAACGAATAACAGGCGAATTGAACATAAGTTGACCAGAAACTGGTACATTTTACTTTTGATTTAAAAAGGTACCTCTGTTTTCTTTATATTGCAGGTGATAAAAATGATGATCGCGGTCGTACTTGTATTTGGTCTATGTTGGTTACCTTTGGAAGTACTTACTATTGTAGTGACCATACATAACGAACTTTGGAGCACTCATGATTATTTGTTGACGATTTGGCTCTGCTGCATGTTATTAGCGATGAGCAACTGCTGTTACAATCCTATTATTTATTTTTGGATGAGTACTAAATTTCGCAATGGTTTCAAGTATGTTTTAAGATTTTGTCCCTTTGTTAAGTACGAGCTGGTGCCCCCTACTGATTATACATATAAAATGATGCGGGCGAAACAGCAATATTGGTCAAATCGGTCCCCCGAGTCAAATCGGGCTTTTCCGCTATCCCATAATTCTCTTAGGGTTTTAAAGCGTGACAAACCACTGGTTGAGGAGCGGATGGAGGATTCGCATTCAGCTGTGGTTACCACAAGCCTCAACTAAGTCTACACAACTGTTAGGATTCTATGGATAATCAAAATGACATTTAAATAGGTTAAACTTGAACAGCCAATCAGCTATTAAACTGCTTTGGAGATGCTATTTTAATTGTTGTAACTTGTACAACCAATCCATTACTGACTTGAACAATAGATTAGGCAAAATGTTGCATGTATAAATAGAGATTGGTTCTAGCATACCATAGTAGATAGTTACAGAGTTGTAGACATAGTTATTACTGTAGCTGTATAGTGCATTGTAATTGTACTTGCTAGTAAAAAAGAAGAATATACTGATATGAACTCACTGGTATCTTAAGCAATATTCGTGCACTGAAATAGCAAGAACTCAATAATAGTTTAATTATTTCGAGTGGCGCGGCGGCATTTCCGATGTGTTACGAAACAATAAATTGATTTGGCCAAAATTAGGGTCGGCCAGGGTATTGAACATCTTTCTGTGCAGAAGCCTTATAGTGTACCTAATTATTGTCGCCTGGTTGATTGAAGAGAAATGAAAAGATGATTTGCTTCACCATTTTAGGGTTCAATGTCTAGTGATCTGAAAACGACAGACCGACCAACCATTCTAAATTTAGGAAACCTCTCTATTTTTAGGGTATCATTTGTGTTGATACAGCAGACTAACAGCCGTTTCTAATAAGCTAATGAGGCGCTTTCAAAACATTTCTATTGCGTATTTTGCCTGACGAGATTCTATGAGAAAAAATAACAATTTCAGAATATACGTGATCTGTAACGGAGAAAAAACAAAATTTGCCACCAGGAGTCTCACAGTATAGGGGCCCGGTAGTTAGTGTCATGATGAGCTACTACTTGACAGATTAATATTTCTCCAGCTTGAGAACTGTATTTTCGAGCACTCTGAGAAATGGCGCTTACGTCTGGAATTTCTGCTGTGAATACAGATTTTGATGCCAAATGTTTGTCAAGAATTTCATGTGTGGTTCCTCTGATGGTCAACAATAAGTCTATGTTGATAATAGAACCTTTGAAGCTATCATTCAGTTCAGTTTGGCCGATCTCCCAATCGAGCATGTCTGACGATATCTTTCCACTGATCTCTATCCATCATCACATTTCTGATGTCTTGCACATCTTCCAGTCCAGTATCTCTTCTGATGACATCTATGAAGTCGGTCTGTTTCCTGCCTCTCCTGATTTTTCCATGTAGAGGCTGCCAGAGCACTATCTGATGTGCTATTTCTTCAGGATGTCTTACACAGTGCCCAGCTAGTCTTAGGCGATGCATGGCAATTTTAGCACATCATTAAGGAATGGTTTATGTCCAAATTTGATGAAAATTGCATTGAAGCGTATGTGAAATGTAATACAAGTTTCATCACATATGACAGATAAGCTAGTGATGCTAATTAAACAATTATAGACATATTCCAGGGTCTAGGACAGCATCTCGCATTTGTACGAGATAGTATGTCGTACTATACGTAACCGATAATGTAGAGGCGCACGTATGTGATAATTTTTTTTTCAAAGCAATTTTACATTTATAGGCAATTGTAATAGGTTATAACAAAAGCAAACGCTGATTCATCCTGGGGATACTCTGTTATTTTTTGGTGGAGTGTGCCTATATGGGGTGAGGATTTGGATTGAATGTATAGTTGTTAATATGTTTCTAATTTTGAATTGCTCTCGCTGCATTTGCAAAATAAATGGATTTGGTAATTGCTAAAGTAGGTATACCCAAAAAACTTGAGTTCCCTCGGATTCGTGCTTATAATCATAATAATTTGCTCTTACTAAAACAAGATCCGCTTCCGGACTTTCCTGTTAGCCGGGCGGAACAAAGCACATGAATCACGTTGCGCTATAAATAGTATCAGGATGATGCATTCACTGCACTTAACCTATCCTATATAACCTATATTACCGTCATATTGTGCACTCACATAGTACATTTAACATAGGAAAAATAAAACTGTATATATCCTAGATATAACACACTGCTTAGCATAAACTCAGAATATCTGGTCAGCCATAATGGCAACGGAGAAAAAACTGAAAACTGGAATAATACAGAGCGATGGATGTTGTGCAGGTGGATGTAGTGTAGCTTGTAAAGATGAATTTAAATGTTCTAATTTCGGTTTGTCGGGATTTGATAAACCTGATTTGTTTGTTTATAACCAAGTAAGTGTTTTTCCTAGTTATGTAGTTAGACTTGCTGTTGGTCATTCTGAACTTTTTTTATTATTCATTTTATATATAATAATTTTTACTTGTATAAAGGCATAATTACGTAAGTGCTGCAAATTTTAAATTTATAATTTTTGAAGCTTAACGCTCAAATTGAATAACCCAAAATGTTTGGTAAAACTAGTAAAGCAAATATAAACAAATATTTAAAATTAACTTTGAATATTTGAAAAGATAATTTTGAAGAGACTATTTCATATTGCATGTAACAAATATGTAATTTTTTAATTTTTCCAGTGGAGTCAACGCCCTTCAATATGGTTCGTGTTGTATCGCGTCACATTCTTGTGCTACTTCTTAGCCGTGTTCATCTACAGCATAATAGTATATGAGTTCACGCCTCGCTGGAAATATTTTATTTTACTGACACATTGGACTTATATTTTGTTAATCATCGGTTTACTTGTGATTACCACAGCAAACATCGTTGCTTATGTCCATGGTAGGAATAAGATTGGTAAGTTCCAAACTGTGTTCCTTTCTGCAAAATATCATAAAATTGTGAAGTAAATTGTCTAGATTGATTGATTTTATTTTGGCAAATTAAACACAAGAAATAAATAAAAGTCTATTTCAAGCTATGTTTTAGTAATTAAAATGAAGCGATAGACATTTCAAAATTTTCGTTTTTAAAAAGGTAAATCAAAAGTACTTAAAACTTTACAAATAACTGCAGGTTTTTAAGTTCGACATATTTTAGGTGTGTCCTTTGAGATTTTAATATGCACTTTTCATAAATTTGCAAATCTAATGTCTAAGTTTGTTTCAGAACAATGTCGTGATGAACTCGAATATTTACATTTTCAGTTTTTGCTATGTCATGCGGATATTAAATCTAGTATTTATTTTAACAGAGCGTTTATAGTCAGTCAGTGACGCGTACATTATTTGTCCTCCGTTAGGATAACTAGGATAAAATTCTGGCATATATAATTATATGTATAAACATGCATAAACTATGATTATACATTTTTCTTAGGTTATCCAGTGTACAGTGAATCGAAATGGTGGATGAAAACTGCTTGGGTCTTCAATAACGTGTTATTTTCATCTGCAGTAACTATAACAGTGCTTTACTGGGCCTTAGTGTTCGGCCGTAAGTGTATTAATTCGATTCATAAGTTTATTTATTTATATGATAATTCTCAGGTAAAACCGGCTTAAAGAGAACGAATGTACATTCTTTCTTTCATAACTGGTCGTGATATTCGCATTACATTTAGGTGAAGGGAGGTTAATAGACATTCTAGTTTTTTCTGACACATAGGTACGTGTTTGTGCCCTGGATACAAATCTAAAGCTTTAGCCAGCTGGAGCAAGCCAAATCCATTTTTTATATATTCGAGTTCATCCTTTTTTATGCCAGTTTTTTAAACATTTGAAAGAGACATTCCGTTTGTTTTAATGTAATAAGGAAGCAATCGCCTTTTAGCACCAATTAGTGGCTTGAAACCCAATGTTTTGGATTTCTTACAAATTAAAAAATTTCGCCCGGACCTCATACTTGATCTAACTCGAAATAATTTGAGTAACTCGAGTCCATTGGACTATGCGCCACTAAAGACACGGCGAAGTCCTGTGTTTATCTTCATCAGGATATTATTGGAATTTCTAAAAATTTGATTTGTTTATTAATATATTAAATAATACACTAATGTTTCGAATATCAAACACTTAATTTATATTTTTTTGGACAAACTATCAGAGGTCTGTTACAGTTTTGACGCAATAGATAAATCTTTCGACTAACTTGTTCAAGAAAATACTACTAGTTTCAATTGTTACTGTATACGAATTCAGTTCACAAACTTTTATATTGCAGCGGATTTTCCCGTGGATATACGAAACGTTACCACACATGCAGTAAACTCAGTCTACGTTGTATTAGATGTGTGGATCACCGGTATACCTGTCAGATGGTACCACTTTTACCACTCGATGTTATATGGGGCAACATGGGTAATATTTTCCATAATCTATTGGGCTGTCGGTGGTAAGTACCTAGAGCAGCTACATTTGAACTAGTTTCCCACCATGAGACATTGTTTATCAATAGCAATATGTGTATAACCATTTGTGTTCTACTAAAATCTATAAACCTCTGTCGATTTCAGAAATGCTGTTTCCAATGAAATGCATGAAATGATTCTTTCCAGTCCTTTTTCCTCAAATCCATTTGACAACCATTTTGCAAATTAATCCGTTACACCAATAGAAAGCATTTCTTGATTTCGAACATGAATATGAAACTGCACTTCCATCGTATGAGCTTTATATTTACATTTTGTTATTCGTACAGAAGATTGTACAACCATAATAAATTAAACTGAAATTATGGAATAAATCAAATTTTTTTGTGACTTATTAAAACATGCACTATAGAAATTGCTGTTTATGTTTATATATCAGGTATTTTAAAAATATTGTCATTTCTGACAAAGTCGCGGAACACAAACTCTCAAGACACGTCATGCAGATGTCAGCACTTGTTAGTGGGCGTGTCATAGAACAAATAATATCCAGTGGGGGATTAAGGGGAACCCCTCAAATTACAAAAAACAGTGTTAAAACAGAAAGTATTATACATACAGCTTTAATATTCTTATTCACTACTTTAAATCGATCTCCCAACTTAAAATCCTGGATCTGCCCTTGATGCCTGTAATCGTTTATTACCGGCCAGCCTGGTGAAATTATTTCGTTCACTATATACACGATATACATATAACATTCATATCCCGGGATTAATATTTTGCAGGGACAGACGAGACTAACATGTTTACCTACATTTATGCTCAGCTAGACTATGGACACAACCCTGGAGTAGCTGTTGGTTATTTAATTTTAGTATTTTTCATCGTTTTATTTTTTCACTCATTACATTTTGGTATATACAAATTGAGGTTATTGATTTTGGAGAGATGTTGTAAGGTTGGAATGGCTAACAGAGATTTGGAACTAGCCTAACGGTCTAATAGTATACTCGATTAGTGATATGCTCCCTTTTACCGTTTGCTTAAAGAACTAAATGGTAATGAAATTTTCAATTTTTCAGAGTAAAATCTTAATATTTTAGTTTTGAATAATTGTTTGATGAAATAAACATTTTATTACTTTCTAAAATTATTGTTATAAAGCTTAATATGAATGTTCCAGGTTTTCGGTGATTTGATGGAAATCAAGAAAGTCTGTGCATTTTGTTTCAAATACATTCTCTCTCAATTCGAATGTATTTTACGAAGTGTCTAATCGTTACTGAGTCATTTGATACAACTTTTTTAAAAGTTAAATATAATTAAAATTATATTTATTTTTTGGAAATAATACAATTTTAATAACACCCCTGTAGTTTGTCATCCATTTGAAAAATTATTTTTCCTGTTCTCATATTCTAATACTTGTAAATTGCAAAAAAAATAATAAAAAACTGCAATCATTTGGCCATCCTTGTTTACACCGCCAGTTGAAATGTAAAATAAATTGAAAAGCATGAATTAGACATTTGTGATTGTTTATAGAAATTTACCACACTTGCCTTGCCAATGCTGCCTTATAATGGGCTATTCAGCACTACTGTATAGTGACCCCCTGGACTAAATTAAATACTAGATTTACAACACAAGATTGTATTTCATCACTCAAATATATGTAATAAATTAATAAGGTGTTAAAACATGACTGAATGACATATTATTCTGCTTATCTGCAATAATGAAGGAAAGCACTATTTCGACAAAGAAGACAACAAAAGAGATTGTTTACGCAAGTTTAAAACAAAGCAAATCGTTTTAAATAACTATAACAAGGTAGATTTCAGTCAAATATGTGGAACAATACTTTTATGTAAAAAATTATCACAACACACTTGAAAATTGAATTTTTCCTACTCATAATATTAATAAAGCTACAAGTCAATACATAATTATACTGATTCCAAATTAAAAACAAAACCAAAATTTCAAAAAACTGTTTGGCTTTTTTTGGTAGAAATGTAAAACATTAATAATGTACGTAGCATAATATTATTATTTTTTTGCTCTCAAAAGGAGTTTACCATAATGACACTATACAAATAAAACACCATCCGTTAATATCCACGTCAAGTTATTCGTTAGAATACTGACAGCCTTTGTGTTTTATCATTAATTTCATTTCACTACCTACTACGTTCTTCCTTTATAACATATTTGTAATTTTTTTTGAAGAAATTCAATATCTTTTATATGGCCTGTTTCTTGACCCTAAAAAAAGTCCTGAATATAACATTAAGGTTTCCAATGTTTTTACAAAGAAGTGCTTATAATGTTCTATTATAGTTGGGGAAACATAAGTGTCCGATAAATGTTTACCAACTTCTTTAATCATCGGAGCACGATGAAGCATCCGCTAATGGAATTCACACCTGTGAACAACAAGTCTGGGAACATAATTCAGTTGGCAGTGATTATAAGATTCTGCACATAAGACTTAATGAGATACTGTTCTCATTGCAAGTAAATTAACCAGTGAAAATTTTTCAAATAACTACCTACACAGCTATATAAATGTGAAGTTTGGTGTTGGTGTGAATGCCCCTTCTGGGTACCTCATCATGCTCAGATGATTCATAAAGTAAGGTAACATTTATCAGATGCTCATGTTTCATCCGTATCGATTCAAAATTTGGGAGAAAAAATAGATTTTTAGGGCAAGGAAAAAGAGTTCTTCCAAGTCTAAAAGAACACGGCAAGAGAAGTTGCTAACCTAACAGATATAACATCTCCTGTCACTTCCACTAAAAACAGCACTTGATTATTGCCAGTGAGACAGAGACATAGTTGAATTCTCCTACTAGTTATACATCAAGCAAGTCAAGTCAAGTCTGTACATGTGTTCGGAAAATCACAAAATATCTCTATTCTTTCTTTTTCTCCTGTACTAAAGTTCCGTTATATTCAACCACTTTCGCTGGTTTAAAGTCACTAATGACTGCCTTCATCATGACAAGTGTAAAAATTCCAGCAACCACATTTCCAAATATGACGAATTCGTAAATCTTCCCTGGGATGTATGTCTCATAGTATGTAATGCGAATAACAATGAAAGAAAACCCAACAAGACGGCTAACAAGACAAGTACCTGCAAAGAACAAAAGATAAATAGACTTCTTAATACTTTTGATTAGATTAAAACCAGCAACCATGCTTTGTATGTCGCACAAGGTTTTTCATAGTGCTTGATTGCTTTACCACAAAACATTCTAACAATTTCTGATGGAAGTAATCCAATGCCACTGCAAATTCATGTTCTCGGTTTTTTTCTTGATATGGAGCAAGTAAAAATACTCTGCTAAGGATGCCACTTCAAATAAGTGATCTGACCTGCATGAATTACCATCTTCAAGACTACAGTACAAATGGTACATAACCCCCTTTCCACGAATGAAAATGGTACGCTTGACCTGTTATGCTGCTTCAACAGTAACAAAGTGAGAGCTCATATAATTATATAGTGCTACATTGGTAGCAGGCAGGTGGTTGTATGGAAGCTTACTTGTGAAATGAACATGATGTAAAGCAAGGTCCAAAAACCTACCTCTTTTTGGTCCAAATTGTCAATTTATATATACATACATATATCGTCGTTCCCAAAAAAAGCACATTTTATACAGATTTTTGGTAATGAACATGCATACCCATGTTGGATCCCAGTAGCCTCCCCGAAAGAATATTGCTTTGAAAATTTCATAATCCACATAGTAGCATGGTTCAGGGAGACTGCCAGGACACAACATCCTAGCCTAGTACCAAATAATACAACCACTACAATTTCTTTTTACAACAGATTTAGCTTTAGCTTGAAGCAGGGCTCCACATCCAGACCTCTCACTCTCGAGTCCAGCACTATTAGCAACAGGCTCAAAGGGATGTCCTAACTATCCACAGCTAATAGGCAGTTCTTACCACCTAGGTACTACATTACTATAGCTCTGTCATAATACAGCATAGAAGTACAAGTATATAAGAAGAATTAATGTACATAATTTATACTTACCCATAGTAAGTAGACTGTTTATTAGGTAAAAAATATTTGTCTTCTTTATGCCTTGGTATTGCATGATTTTACGGATATGTAAGAAAGCATTACCGATTTCTGCAACCTCGGCTATGCATGTGTAATTTGTGCCAATTTTATTCCAAGTGGCTCCACCCAATATCAAAAATCCCTGGAATAAAAAAAGCATTTAATAGTAAACAAAATAAGACCTTTCACATGGACTAGGGAATAAGATAGTTAATCTGGCATTGTTCCATCTAACACTTAAACTGGTGAATTTTACTCAAAGTATAAATCTACTATGTTGGATATTTTTGCAAAATGTTACAGATATGATAAAAATTTACCAAAAATGATATTTTAAAAGATAACTTTTTTAAGGAAATTTTTTACTTCACAGGAAGTGAAACGTATGCTAGCCACCACTAGCCTGCAAGTCTCACATACTCCCCCAATCTCCCGCTGGACTTGAAATTCTTACTTTAGCTGTTCCGGCGGGCGCTGGATACAATTAGTTTGAGCTATGGCTACAAATATACCCCGTGGTAAGTACTTGCTGTTAAAAAATATACTCCCTGGTAAGCAACAGAAAGCTAAGTATTATGATTGCAGTTAGAAACAAATTATCAAGTATTTTTGAAAAAAATAACCATGTGGTTAACAGATTTGTTTTTTGGCAGCCTGTAGCAATGAGCTTCACCATACTCCGTTGTAAGCAAATGACCCTGAAAAATCATACCTGACTATAGGCTGCACATACCTATAACTATAAGCCTGGATTAGTGCCCTGGAATTAATTTAAAGAGTTAGAGACTGACAATATTAAGGTCCAATGTACAACATTCACTAGTGCACTAAGTCTGTACTTGGGCAGAGTCCATGGGAACAGGTTATGACAATGTTATAGATCATTTAATAAAAAGCCAATGTCACATTTTTTTTAACCTCGTACTTTATCACATATTGTCGACAAAAAATATTTTATTTTAGTAAAGCCAAAGTGTAAATGGAAATACATACCATTCTACTTTTGCAAATTTGGAAATTTTGCTATGAGAGACTTTTAAAATGAAACATTTATGATATCCCAAGTTAAACAATCCCATTAATTATTTTGTAACAAAGTTCTGCCCACATTCAATTCGTTTGGATTTGTTGTTTTGTTGTGTTCTTTTCTAAACAGCTTAGGAAACAAATGAACTGAGCATATCCACAGACTTCAATAAAATACATATCTTTTAACTGGAAATTACCCAAACGAAAGCGATTGTTAATTACCGTAATTTCCTCTAGTCTAAATGAATGAGATGTAACCGGTGTACTGTCGGGCAGACTTTAGATGCCGAGTTAACATTGAATTTCATAAAACGTTTTTTTGCAGAAAATTCCGTAATGGGAAAGTTCACAATACAATGTGATTTTTCCGTTTTCATTGTGGCCTTTTTAAATAATATACCAGTAGTAATTTTTGTGGTTCAAATAAACTTTATTCTGAACAGAATCAACCCTTAAATGCAAGCTACTAGATCATGGACCCTCCTTTATAAACTAATTTAATTTTTTAGCCTAAAATCAACCTGGAAAACATTGTGTTTGAAATAAACAACCTAAATTTTTATAAAGGTTAAATTTTTTTTTTTAAATATTTTAAATTTTTATTACCCCAGACATATAACGATGAAGTATCGGAGTATAAAGGTTAAATTTGGTTGTTCTGCTGCATCTTTATTTCCACAATTTACAGTTTAACTTTTCACTACAGAACAGTCTAAACAGTGCATGTTTAAATTTATGTACCAATGAGGAACAATATCAAGCAACAGCACTCTGACAAATACATGCCTATTATAGTTGAAAGTAAGCCTCCTTCTAGATAGCAAAAATCCTTTTGATAATTCTTAAGTAATCTGAGACATTTTAATGATTATTAGAGCACTAAATTAATTACATTTCAGGTGGTGGGACCAATGGTTCTTCAAATGGGGAAGCCAAAACCTTACCCAGCAGGTTTCTATTCTAAGGAACATGGTAAATAAATTGTGAAACATTTTTATTGAAAAACCAACGAGTAATTAGCATTTACATCTTCATCCGCGTCAACTTCTGAAATAGATAAAATCTGAAATATTTATAATTACAATAGGGGAGCATTTAAAAAATTAACAAGCAGAGGAACTAGTTTTTCACATTACATATAAAATCAATATTGAAAGTTGTCTTACGCATATATGATGTAAAATGAAGGCATAGGCTAGCTTCATCTGTTTCCTACTGCTAAACATCACAATACAATCATATATGAAGAAACCTAAAACATAACAAAAGAGAAGTTATCACTCAATAAAAATACCTAAACATGTTCTAATAAATAGATATAATAAGATTAGTCTAAAGCAAACCAAATTTTATAATTATAATATTTATCTTTCTGCCTTTCATTGTTTTATCAACAGGTTAAATATGCAGTTCTTGAAAATGTACATGTAATATATGCTGCAGTTTGATAGAAGGTAGCCATAGGCAGCACTATATCAGAAAAGTTCCAAACATGTGTCACATTTAAGTAGAGAACTTATACACACTTATATAAATATACAAAATTTAATCCAAACGGAAAAAATATCTATACTAAAATGAAAAGAAGAAATGAATACACACACATTTCCAAATAGGTTTCCCAGGTGAACTCATAGGCCTATTTATCATTGAATCTATTTGGTGAAAGTTGTTTTGCTATGTAAAATTTCCATCCAAAATTTGAAACACTTTTTTGCAAGAAATTGCATATTGGATGCCTCTGAAAACTATCAAGGTTCCTAGTAGGTACCTTTCTTGTATTCACCTTAGTATCTACAGTTATTTTGGCACATCTGTATTTTTCTCGAAATTATCATGAAATTTACGGTATTATGACTTTAACATTAAAGCACATAGCTGTCTAGTCTCCTGCTTCGAGCACGAGAGTCATTTTTGAATTATAGCAAATATCAATATTTTGGGTGATACACAGAATTATTGTATAATTCTATGGGAAGCACACATCTGTACTGTCTCTTTCTGGTGCAACAATACTGAACATTCCTCTCCCTCCCTTACAGAACCTTTAACCATTGAATGCAATTTTTTTCCTTGAGAATTGATCCCACTCCAACAGTCTTTCAATTCAGATAACCAAGCTCGATGGTGCTCAGTACTCGATAACTGGGGAGGGGTATTGAAAGATGAATACTATCAACTTACCTAATACAAATGAATTCAAATATTGGGTTGCTAGAGTTGTTCCAATATAGTCACCAGACTGTATAGCGAATATCATACTAAAATGAAACACAATCTATTTAATGCAGCTGCAAGAGAAGATTCATATAGAATTTCATGCAAACATCAAATTGTGAATCATGGAATAAAATCAATGACAGACTTATAAATATTAAACCGATATGTGATGTGGAACACCAACATTAGTGGACTGCTTCTAACTTTGTATGGTCACAAATATGGAGAAAACGAGCCTTTATCAAAATAATTCCTGATCTGCCTACTGGCCAATATTTAGTATCATCAAATTTAGTAGTCTGTAAAATGTTGTTGTATTGACAAAGGTTTCATACCTCTTGCAGATCAAGAAAAGGGTAAATTCCATTCAACACAAAATTCAACATCATGTGTTCACCAATATATAGATCTAAATAATGCTCTTCACCAATTCCCACAATTACCACCAGGTACAATGCACAAATTATATATTTTATATTTAAGATAGTGGACTGGATGTGCAGCTAAATCTACCGCACACAAAAATTCAAGTTCATCAATTATATCTTGCATTAAGGCCAGTCTATCACAGCCTCTCCTAGTTTTCACTAGAGTCTTATTATAAAACTCCGAGCATGAAAAAAAGACAAAGGCATAAAACTACATCACCTCTTAGTGTGGAATAACTTGCCAAAAGGATTTGAGTGAGTGATAGCCAGACTTTAATAATGGAAATTGATTTATGTTGCTCTGATGAAAAACGTTCCACGTCAGAACCCATAAAATCAGAGGAAACGTTTGAGGTAATGCTTTGAGCTATAGACACGAGACTGTTGGTATTGGATACATTCACTTCGACATCCCAACAAAAAAAAAAACACTGTAATACATAATTATTAAACACAGTACCAAGTAAGCCTAATGATTTAACTGACTCCACTGAATATACACAACAACAAAACGGTCGGTGTCTTAAAGTCAGAAAATCTGTAGCTCAAAAAAAGGTAACACAATTACAAGGCCAAATACACCCGAGGATAATACTAAGTACAAAAGAAACACAGCTTCAAAATTAGCCCATAACTTTACAAGCAAGCTAGGAGTGAGTGAAACAAATGAAGAATCTGAGGAAATATTTTACAACTTGCTGAAAAATAAATTGCTTGTAAACAACTCCAAAAATCAATGTAAAGGAAAATCATGATACTTCCACATTCTAGGAATTTCAAGGGAAAAGTAAATCCATCTGACAAAAATATAGAACAGCCAAACAATTTCCTCAAGAAATAGAAAAGAAAACAACTTTACCCAGCATTAAACATGGCAAGAGAAGCAAGGAACATAAAAGCTAAACTACATGGTCATTGTAAACGGTGTAAACAAGTTTCATATCCACCCTAGTGAAACAAGCGATGCAGAACGACTACATGGTTTAACCAATCAACAACAAATAATTTTCTCACATAACGAACAACAGGTATAAGTGCACGGATGTAATATTGAAAAAAAAACTAGATGTCACCACTGCTCAATATCAACTTTATAAATAAATGTAGGTTATAGTTCAGCAATGCATGTCGTGTACGCAGCCTGCATCGAAGCATCTGGAGGAAACGTTATCGAACTTCTAGATGATGATGAGGAATAAGGAGCAGCCAGGCTCATTTTGATACTATGATAGAGCATAACATAAACAATACACTTGTTTCTATACTATGATAGAGCATAACATTTATAAACAATACATTTGTTTCTATAACAAGATTGTTAATTCCAAAATATGATAGCTTTTGAATAGGAGTGTTTAAGGATCAATCACACAATATCTCACATATTGAGCCTATAGAGTATAAAGCCCTGGTGGATACTTGGTTATGATTCTGGTGGGTATCTGCTACCTGACCCCAAAACCCTGTTTATACCTAGGTAACAGTAAAAAATACACCAATATTTATCAATACTACAAAATACCATAACCATAGTATATATAGTTTCGATGTGTATTGAGGTCGATTGATGAGCAATTACAGAAAATGATATTAAAATTTTGAACTGGGATTGAAGGTTAGCTTTACTATAAAATAATTTGGTTTTCTACATTGACCACCAATTAAATCACAAAAGAAGCTTATATCCAAAATAAAATTATACCGGGAAGGAGACAATTGTAACCCATATTTACCCCTGGAAGACTGAAAATGGGACCATTCCGAGTAGCAAGTCCCAGTAGGTAATTTATTGGGATTATCTACGCCCCGGGATAGAAAGTACTACCGTAACGGTAGTTGTTTTAATAATAATAGTCTGACAATACGATCATCCGTATTGTTTTCAACTACACTTTCACGCGATTCATAAACAATAAAGTTACAATTAACAAGGAAGTTTAAGTTGTTTGATGAGATAGGCGTTTTATAAAGATCAAATCTGAGCCATCAGTTTACGTTTAGAAGCAGAAATGTGTATCATCAATTGATTTTGGTCGACCGGAACTTACCACACAAGAGCCCAACTTCCAGTTATCGAAGAGTGTATCAAAGACGTTGCAGTATTAGCTATTGTAAATCTCTTTTCGGATGGAACATCAAGAGCTCTATGTAATAAACGATAAGAGAAATAGAAAAATACTAGTGTTGCGAAACATATTACTATATGAATCTGGAACTCTTGAACTGAATATCTGACGGCATCCATTTTTAAAACAGATGGTGTGGAAACGACTAGCGGTGATTTGTGGAACTAATCACTCAATTATTTTAAATAGTTCTCTTACTTACGAACCCGGGGGGGGTACTCAAGATATTTTTTGGTGAGGGTGTGCAGTCCAGTTGAAAATTTTGGATTTGGATTTTATACTTCTTACGGTATTTTTTTGGATTACTACCGTAAAGAAATTCAAAAATTTAGATTGCTGCCCGCTGCTTACAGTCCTCCTTACAGCAAATAATTTGGATTAATTTTAGGTTTGTATCAATAAAACGATTTTTGGAATTTGGTTTATTTCAGTCAGTTTGCGTAAAAATGGATTGCTACTTAAATATTTTAAAATTTTGGATCGCTACCCTTATATTTCACAAAATTTGGATTGAGTCTGTTCCCCATAATATTTGTTCTCCAGACGAGTCTGGCTGGCTGGCAAATCTTAAACAGTTCATCCAGCTGGTAATGGGGAACAGATCTGATTCCCCACATCAACACCAC